>BQNB010003744.1:0-87713 GCA_026074375.1 Tanacetum coccineum
AAACAAGCTCTTGGTTTTTTAAATCCTTTCTATCTTAAGAAAGCTCAGCAGATTAGGCGAATGCTTTATGATGGTAGTGTTATTGCTAAAGAAACTAATGTGATTTCAATTGCTGATTCTGAAGAGACTTTGATGCTTGAGGAAGAGAGTTGATCAAAAATGTTTTTAAAACAAAGTGATCTAATGGTCTTAGAAAAGAAAGTTAGCATTAAACCAATTAATTATGCTGAGTTAAATCAATTATCTGAAGATTTTGGTAAACGTTTTGTTCCACAACAAGAACTGTCTGATGAACAAGCTTTCCAGTTACAAACTTCACACCCTAATACTGACCAATCTGCTTCTTCGCCTGTCAAAATTGGGGCTCCTTGTAAACTTCCTAAGGTAAGCCTGGTTAATACAAGCCTTAAAAATCTTAAATACCATCTTGGCCAATTTGACAATGTGGTGAAAAACCAGATCACGCCCGATGCCTTAACAGAAGGGGAATGGGGGTTTGAACACACTAAAGCTATTTTTATAAAAGAAATAATTCCATTTGTAAAGACCTTAAAAGACATATTCAATGTTTTTGACAAAGATCTTTTAAATGAGGTAACCGAAGTACAAACAGCTTTTAACCAGATGGAAGTTGTTGTTCAACAGTATCATGTAGACAAACAGTGCTTTGAAATTTAAAAGAAACAATTTTTGATTGAAAACGATCGACTCTTGGATCAAATCATTTTTCAAGATATTGTGAATTTTGTTGTGAATTCTTCTGTAGATGAGAATACTTCCGTGAATATGAATTCTTCTGTGGCTATGATTGATTTTATGAATTATGTAGAAATGTGCAACAAGTGTCTGGAACTTGAAGATGAGCTTATCAAACAACACAACATGGTTGAAAAAGATGTGTATAATAAACTTTCAAAAAGATTTTCTAAACTTGAACAACTCTGCATTTCTCTTGAAATTACAATGCAACTCAATAAAGAAATTTTTCAAAACAATAACACATTTGTGAACCAAACTAAACCTTCATTTGATCAATTGTTTGAATTAAACAATTTAAAAGCTGAGCTTCAAGCAAAAGACACAATAATCGAGAAGTTGAAGGCAAACATTAAACGTTTGAATAAAACTTCTACCATAAACATTGTGAAAAAGGACATAGATGAGATTGAGACCATCAGCATAGAACTGGGACATAGGGTGACAAAACTAATTGCTGAGAATAAGCATTTGAAACAGACTTATAAACAACTTTATGATTCAATTAAACCATCATGTGTTCGTGCTAAAGAACACACTGACTCTTTGGTTAATCAATTAAATCAAAAGTCTGTTGAAGTTACTGATTTAAATGCTTAACTTTTGGAAAAAGTATTTGTCATAACAGCATTAAAAATGATCTTAGAAAATTAAAAGGAAAAGACATAGTTGAAAATGCTACCCAAGTGTCAAATGCTACCACTATTGCTCCAGAAATGTATAAGCTTGACCCAGTAATTTTGGCTCCTAAGGTTAAGAATAATAGGGAAGCTCACGAATACTACCTTAAGCATACTATGGAACAAGCTGCTATTCTTAGGGTGACAGTTGAACAAGCTAAATCATGAAACCCTTTAGATAGTGCATCTTACTTAACCTGTATGTATGTTAAGCTTATTCAAGAGTTGCTAGGTTATGTTAGAGATACTTGCCTTGATATTCACAAACCCGGTAAGAAATTAGTTGTGGTCACGCCTATTAACAAGATGAAAAAAGTTCGATTTGCTGACACGATCACATCATCAGGCAACACTCCCAAAGTATCTAACAGACCTCTATTATCTTCTACAGGACTAAACCCTTCTACTAGTGCTAGCGGATCAAAGCCTTCAAGCAATACAAAGAATGATAGAATTTCGCGAACACCAAGTAGTAATGAGATGAATAAAGTAGAAGTTCAATCTAGGAAAGTTAAATCTAGTTTGAATAAGAGAAACTCTGAGTCTAAAAATGTCTGTATTAAACATGTTAAGCATCCTGTTAAAGGTGCTAAGGCTCTGTGTTCTGTATGCGATGAATGTTTGTTTGATGCTAATAATGCTATGTGTTTAATTGATCATGTGAATAGCATGAATATGCGCGCTAAATCCGCCTCTAAGAAAAATAAAAAAGAGAAAAGAATGGAAACCTACTGGAAAAGTGTTTAACTCTGTTGGATATAAATGGAAACCCGATGGAAGGACTTTCACATTAGTTGAAAAAACGTGCCCTTTAACTAGGATAACAACCACTAATAAAGTGCCTCTTTGGGTTCCCACTCCTCTTGACATAGTTGCACCCAAACATGTAGTAACTAAAGTATATACCAGGAGACCTAAAGTACCTAAGTATGTTCAAAATAGAAAACCTAAGGTTGCAAAATCTATAACTGCTAACAGAATGGAACCCGATACATCTCGGGGATCCAATACTTTAGTTGATCCATCTTCTTCTTCTCTTATCGACTGCAGGTTATCCAAATTGTTCTGTGGTATTTGGACTCCGGATGCTCCAAGCACATGACTGGAGATCACTCTTAGCTCACCAGTTTTGTTCATAAATTTCTCGGCACTGTCAAATTCGGTAACGACAAAGTTGCGAAGATTATAGGATATGGTGATTATCAGATAAGGAACATTACAATTTCAAGGGTTTATTATGTGGAGGGACTAAGACATAATCTATTCTCAGTTGGTCAATTATGCGACTTAGATCTTGAAGTAGTTTTCTGAAAACATGCATGCTTGTTGTATATAGTAGGCTGTTGATTTACTCTTCAGGATCTATGGAAAACTAAACTGTTCTCTGTCCATGGGGAAATGATGGCGTCTTCATCCTTTATGTCTCTTGGTAAACAGACATAAAGTCCAAGTCATGGTTATGGCATCGTCGTCTGTCTCATTTGAATTTTGGTGCTATTAATCACTTGGCCAGACACGGTCTAGTACGTGGTCTTCCCAGACTTAAATTTGAAAAGGACCATTTGTGTTTGCTTTGTTGCCATAGTAAAAAGCAAGAAACGATACATTAAACTAAATTGAAGACACCAATCAAGAAAAACGATATCTTTTGCACATGGATCTTTGTGGGCCTATGCGTGTTACAAGTATAAATGGGAAAAAGTACATCCTCTTCATTGTGGATGATTACTCTCGGTTCACATGGGTGAAGTTTTTAGCAACAAAGGATGAAGCTCCTGATTTTATAATCAAGTTTCTGAAAATGATACAAGTTAGATTGAATGCAACTATCAGAAACATTTATACAGATAATGGAACTGAGTTTGTTAATCAAACCCTACGAGACTACTATGAACAGATTGGCATCTCTCATGAAACATCGGTTGCGTGAACTCCACAACAAAATGGTGTTGTTGAAAGGCGAAATCGTACGCTTGTTGAAGCCGCTCGTACAATGTTAATCTTCGCACAAGCTCCTTTATTTCTATGGGCCGAGGCAATTGCTACCGCATGTTACACCCAAAACCGATCCATTATACGACGACACCATGGAAAAACTCCTTATGAGCTCTTACATGATAGAAAACCTGATTTATCCTACCTTCATGTCTTTGGTGCACTTTGCTACCCAAACAATGATAGTGAGAATTTGGGCAAACTTCAAGCTAAAGCTGATATAGGTATTTTCATTGGATATGCACCCAAGAAGAAAGCTTACCGTATTTACAACCGACGTACCCGAAAAATCATTGAAACCATCCATGTCGATTTTGATGAGATGACGACAATGGCTTCTGAACAACTCGGTTCAAGACCCGGACTTCAATGTATGACTCCTGCAATACCCAGTTCAGGACTCGTTCCAAACCCTCCTCCTTCAGCACCGTTTATACCTCCATCGAGGCATGAATAGGATCTTGTGTTTCAACCAGTGTTTGATGAGTTATTCTCTCCTCCAGCTAGCGTTGCCTCTCTAGTTCCTGCAGAAGAAGCTCCAGCTCCTGTTGAGTTAACCGGTTCACCTTCCTCAACAACTGTTGATCAAGATGCACCCTCACCAAGTACCTCACAAACCACTCCACAATCACAATCCTAAATAATTCCTCTTAGTGCTGAAGAAAGGTCACAACGATCTTGAGGTATTAATTGAGTTACAATACTTATTTGGCATTCAATTCCAGAACCTTCGTTTCTAAAGAATTTCTCATCTCAGATGTTATTCTATTAATGTGCATTCAGACGCTCTAATATCGAAAACCTCAGTAAGTGACAAAATATCATCCGTTACAAAACATATGGTGGACCATTCCAGAACCTGTTTCCATAAGACTCCAACTACACGAACAAGCCTGTTCTGTATATGATGCTTCCTAATTAGTTGAACCTCAGAATACAAAGATCACTACTCAGTCATGTTGGATTGAGCAACTTGAAAGTAGAGCTACAATGTATTTTCGAAGTTCTTGAGTCTGGAGATTATTCCTCGTCCAAGTTAAAGTGATGGTTATTACTTTAAAATGGATATATAGGTCATATTGGATGGATTGGCGAATCTTGAAACTAGGCTGATTGGTAGCTCGTGGATACCGTCATGGAAGGGGAATTTATTTTAAGAATCCTTGCTTCTCGTGGTTAGACTAGACGTTGTTGGTATTTCTCGCGTTTCTGCTCATATGAATATGATCGTTACCAGATGGATCGTAAAGGACGCATTTTTTAATGGTATTTTGCGTGAAGAAGTCTACATTAGCCAACCGAATGGATTTGTGGATCCAGACAATCCTAATCACGTGTATAGACTGAAGAAAGCTTTATATGGGTTAAAACAGGTTCCACGCGCATGGTATGATCTATTGTCATCGTTTCTGCTATCCCAAGGATTCTCCAAAGGCACGGTTGATCCCACATTGTTCATTAGTAGAAAAGGAAAAGATATCCTCCTGGTACAAATCTATGTTGACGATATAATTTTTGCTTCTACTACTATTGAACTGTGTGATAAGTTTTTTGAGATAATGTGTTCCAAATTCAAGATGTCGATGATGGGCAAAATATCATTTTTTCTAGGACTACAGATTTCACAGAGTCCTAGAGGAATCTTTTTAACAATCAAGTATGCGCTAGAAATCACTAAGAAAATATGAAATGGAATCTTATGACCTAGTGGATACGCCATAGTGGAGAAATACACACTGGATGAGGATACACAAGGAAAGACGTTGATCTACAATTATCATGGCATGGTTGGCACCTTATGTATCTAACATCTAATAAAACAGTCCTGGTATATGCTGTTGTATGTGTGCATCGGTATCAGCGCTTTGGTGCATACGAAAAGCACCTACCTGCTTGTAAAAAGAATCTGTCTAATACCTAAAGAGGAACGTCAATCGGGTGACTCATGGTATCGAAGGATTCTGTATTGCTCTTATTGCTTTGCAGATTATGATTCATGGGGTTGTCAAGATACAAGACTGTAGTAATCTGGAATCTAAGCAAAGTATTGGGTGACAGTCTTGTTAGTTGGTCATCAAAAAGTAGAAATGCGTTGCGTTATAAAGTACGGTAGCTGATTATATAGCTTGTTGGCTGTGTGCTCAATTCCTATGGGATGAGATCACAACTACTGATATGGCTTCCGGATTCAATAAAATTCACTGTACTGTGATAACATAAGCGCTATTGCCTTATGCTGCAATAATATTCAACATTCTCGATCAAAGCATATCGACATCAGATATCACTTCATTAAAGATCAAGTGGAGATGGAGTCGTTCGAGCTTTCTTGGTAGACGGAAATAGTTGGCGGACTACTTTACAAGGTCTATGTCAGAGAAAGAATCGAATTCCTTATCTAGCAAGTTAGGGTTGAGAAGTTTTACTCCTGAGTACCCCTCTTTGAAAGAGAACTGGGCAGATGAAGTGAAGAATAGTAGTGGTACAGTTTCTTATTTCCTTGTATAATATGTTATATATAAAAAAATCACAAAAACACAAAAAAGATTTTTCATTTCTTATAAATTTTATAAAAAAAATACAAAATTTAAAAAATCAAGAAAAAGATAAAATTATGTACTCTGGCATGTCTTCTAAAAAATCGGATAACATTTACGGCCTTATAAATGTCTTTTATTAATGATCGGGCTCTAAATGAAGTTCGATCAGAAGTTCAAAAGTTTTAAAACATGCCAAAAATGGCTTGCTATTATTTTCGATAGCAACCCGGTCATCATCTTAAAGGCAAGTATTTCAAAAAGAAAACTTGACCTCTCAACGGGAATTTATTCTCGGGCATGGTCTACTTTATGACCATGCAAAGGCTTGTGATTACTTTGCATCACAACCCGTGCTTCTTATATTCCATCAGTGTATATGTCAGTGCGCTTATGTGTATAAATAAGAGAAATCTTATTTTTCATGGTGTTGATTTTAAAAACAATATAATTATTTTTTGGTTTAATCTAAAAAATCATTTTTAAAGACATTTGACCACTCAAACAACGACTACAGCTCTTTAAATAGAAAACGGGTCATTGTTTGAGGGGGAGAAAATGTCAAATATCTTCTTCATAAAATCAATTTGTGATAAAAGGAAACGGTTTTAAACAATAACGGGTGAATAATTAAAGGGGAGTTAATTAATTTTAACTCAATCGGGCTTTATTTGTTATGTGTTTAATCCTTTAGGGGTATTATGTCAAAATGTGAGACTTATTCTTGATAACTAAACCTTAGGGACTAGTATTGTCAATTGGGAAAATACTTTAATCCTTAGAAAAAGTTTATTAGGAAAATGAAAGTCTTAGTAAACCTTAGGGGGCATTTATGCCAAAACCCAAAAGTTTTAAACATAAACACCCCCTCACCTGTCTCTTTCTTTCTCACGTATCACACACAACACACAAAACACCATTGTTGATTTTTAAGACCTTCAAGAACTCGTTCAATCTTCGTGTAATCAAGAGGTATTCATGTTATAATGCTTATACACCCATATATCTAACCTAATCGTGACTATTCACTCGAAAAACCCTAAAAATTGATTGAAATTTCGTCTCATTGAAAAGTGGATGAAACCTAAAATTGATTGAGGGGTTTTGGTCCTATAGGGGTCTAGAACATGTATCTATAACAGTTTTAAATGAGGATAACATATGTATGTGATTTGAATGATTCTTGATTTCGAACTAATGTGAAATGGGTCAAAAACTTGAAAAAGTTAATGGGTTTGTGTTTAAGTATGATACATTAAGTGTTTGTGAGTGTTTGCTTAAGCTTTAGCATGTTTAACTTCAAAAGGTTTGATTATTTGGGTTTTTCGTGTTCATATGAGTCGAACAAGTCATAAGTCAAGATTATTGTGGTTAATTCATGAGTTAAATGTGTTAGACTAATTCATAAATGCTATATGATCATGTTTGTGATGATATTGATTCTTGAAAATGTGTAAATATATTGGTGTGAATTTTTCCTAGGCGAAGTATACCTAGGCGAACTATACACATATGCCTAGGCGAGTTATACACATTCATAACTTAGGCGAACTATACGTTCAATCCTAGGCGAATTATACATATGACCTTAGGCGAACTATACGTTCTCTGTTAGGTGAACTATACGTTCTCTGTTAGGCGAACTATACGTTCACTGTTAGGCGAACTATACGCTCTCTATTAGGCGAAATATACACACGGCCCTAGGTGAACTATACGTTCTCTTTTAGGCGAAGTATACACATTTAGCTAGGCAAGTTATACACAAATAACTAGGCGAATTATACTCACTTGTATCAGGCAAACTATACAAGTATACACAGGCGAATTATACACAAGTGTTAGGCGAAATATACATGTTTTTACTAGGAGAAGTAATCATGTAATCTTGGTAATCAAATCTCATAATCTTGGTAATCTAAGTATAATTATCCCTTAACATATCACTTAGTGATTGATTTAGGTCTAGTTTTTCCTTAGAAATCTTTTATGTTCGCCTTGCTTTCTATATGATTATGTGTGTCTCCCGGTTTTATGTTAATTGTTATGTGTATTAATTCTATGCCTAGGATTTGTATGCCTAATCTAGTGAAAATTAGTCTTGCATTATATCAATCTTGTGATCAAATATGTCTTCAGTGAAAATATTTGTTTGTATATGAACTGTATGTGACTAATCTTAACAGAATCATGTCTTCTATTACTGCTCAACAAACCAAAATTGATCTTGAACTTGTTTCCAAGGAGAAAAGGCTTGAGATTAGAAAATGCAATGGAAGAATCAATCCTGGAAAGAAACAAAGAGAACCTACATTTTGAGTTGTCATGGATGCTCTTGCTCTTACTCCGTGCTATTTTGCATTTCTCATCACTGCAGATGTTCCTGAAGTTTACATGCACCAGTTCTGGAATTCTATCTACAAGTATGAAATTTCCTACAAGTTTAGAATGGACAAGAAGAATAAATTCGACCTTAATTTGGAAATCTTCAGAGATATCTTTCAGATCTGCCCTAGAGTTAATGGTCAAAACTTTGATGAACTTCCAACTGATGAAGATATTGTGTCTTTTTTTAAAGAACTTGGTCATACTGGGGAAATCAAGACAATCACCGATATTGTTGTTGATCAGTTGCATCAACCCTGGAGAACTTTTGTGTGACAACCGTGGTTTAACAAGGTTAGTTTAACCGTTAGTGTTAACCTAGCTAGCTTTATGTGTTTTAAGTTATGTGCGTAAGTTGATTTGGTGATATATATGATTTGGTATGTGTTATTATATGAGTTTGTGATAGTGGAAATGAATGATTTAGTCATTTTATTTCGTATGTGATGATTTCGGAAATATAGTGATTTTCGCTATTTTATAGTCGAGAAAATTGAAGAAGTATGTATCGTTGAATTTCGAGTCGAGATTAATTAGTGAATTGAGATTTTATAATTTATTTATGAAGTAATAATTAAATAATAACTTGGGAAAAATAATAATAAGTAGTGCAAGTGTTTTATTTTAAGTTATGTATTTATTTAAGTATTGTAAAGGTAAATAAAGTAGTAATTTGTTTTGTATTTATAATATATATAAATATATATACTTTATATATATATATATTATTACTATAGACGGGAAAAAACGAAATTTTTGATAAAAATATAATTAAAAAGAGATTAAGTATTTATGGAGCGTGTTGTTTTGGTATGGCTAAGAGAGAAGGGAAAAAGCCTAATTTTTAGAATACTGTTCTTATAAAATGACAAGCCAGTATTTTTTTATTTTACTTGTGCCTGTGTAGGACTAAAAACTAGAACATAGCCTACATCGATATTTTTTTAGCTCTCAAGATCAAGGTTTTGATTTTCTTTTATAATCTTAAATTTGTTTTATTCCATAAACTAGTAATTCAAGATTTGTTTTTTTATTGTATTAAAATGTTACAATTGAATTGTGGATTAGGTTATTGTAAATATCTCTATAAATAAGATGTTTTGTCGTCACAAAATTGTATATTGGTTATATAATTAGGGTTTTGGTTTGTCTTGATTTGGTTTTTAATTATTTTTAAATTCAGATTTGAAAATGGGCAGATTTTTGAGTCATCTTGTGAGAGTCATAACTCGGTCATACGGATAGCTTTTATTGATTTTATTGAGCCTAAAATTAACTATAGAGAGTCTACTTTCCAATCCAATGTGGTTTTCAAGGTATTAAAATTGATGGTGAGTCACCAATTAATCAAACAAGATTTATTGTCAAAATACTGAGTCTTTTGGGGCAGTTTTTTGGGTTGTATTGGTTAGGTCAAAAACCATATCAAATACGTCTTTTTAATATGATGGATTTGCTACTATAGCAAGTTCATGATGTTTATGATTTTATAGAATAATTGTAGAATTTTCAAGTGTTTAAAGGGTCTGCTTCAAGCTATCTTTTTGATAGTCGTTCATGTCAATTTGGGATACTTTGTGAAGTTGATTTTTTATAAAAAGTTAGACTCAATGTCATTTTTTTCTAAAAAAACTCCAGTAGTCTTAACCATTGGAAAGTTGGAAATGTGAAAGGGGAAAAAACGCAATTTGATATTAATATTTTATGTATGTATTTTGATTAAATTATTTTTATTTTATTTTATAGATTAAAATTAGTACGCGCAATCATCTATTCAGATTATGATGAATGACAGCATGAATTAAATTGATTTAGTATTTTATTTGTGCTCATGAATTGACTATAAAATTTTGCTCAAAAGCTGAAAATTAGAATAAAAGGATTAAGAGTATTTCTGTTATAAATAAGGTTAAGAAGTGTTGCAAAAAGGTTTTTAAAGATGGTATAGACATAGTAGTCCATCAATTGATTGTTACATCCGACATAGGCATTTTGCCTAATTGAGTGTAACACGTGTTTCATTAGTGTTTAGTTGATTTGCAAGGATTTGTGAAGTAGTTGTGCATCAGGTGAGTTTCATAGTCCCTCTTTTTACATTGCTTTTAAATTAGGATAGAAATGATGCAAATGGATTTGAAATGTTCTAATTACTATGATTACGTGTCTTTTTGAAAGTGTATGGACTTTACTTGGCTATTGTATGTTATGTGCTAAATGCTTATGTGTATTGGGATCGGTGTTGGTAACATTCCGTCTATTTGTTTATGATATTGGATCCGGGGGTAAACGTTCCTCCCTTTTGTTGTGATATTAGGATCGGGTGGGAAACGTTCTACGCCTTTTGTTGTGATATTAGGGAATTTATTTTTTAAATTTTATGTTTTTTTTTTTTTATAATTTTTTAAAGGAAATTTTTTTTTTCAAAAAAATTTTGTTTTTCTTTTTTCTTTATTTTAATTTTTGTGTTTTTATATAAAAAATTTTGTCAAAAATAAAAAATTTTTTTTTATATTTTAGTTTTTTTACATTTTTTTTTTTTTTTTTTTTTTTTTCCTTGTGTTTTTTATTTGTTTTTTTTTTTAGTTAAAATCTTTTTTTAAATTAATTTTTATTTTTTTTAGGGGGGTAACGTTCCTAACCCATTTGTTGTGATATTGGAATCGGGAGGTAACATTCCTACATGTGAATTTAGTGACGGTTTTAAATGATCAGGTTGTAACGTTCCTACCCGCACCAATGTTGATTACTTGTTGGATCGTAGGGACCACGTTCCGTTCATGCTTATTTTGGTTACATTTTTCAGACTCCAAGCTTGTATGAGAGTGCGTATTGTTCCTGCCCATGCTTTTATTAATCCAATAATTGTTTATAAGGCTTCGATTTTCGTCGTACTTTGTCTTAAACTATGACTCTCACCAACTTTTGTGTTGTGTTTAAGCATCATTTTTAGGTGTAGCATCATGAGGATCTTAAGACTAAGGAAGTGGCTAGATAGATCCATAGGTGCATGGCGGAGTTTAAATCTCCTAGTTTACTTTCCGTTTGATTGAATATTAAATGTTGTTGATTTGAATTGTTTAGGTTTCTATTTAGATGTTTTGATGTCTGGTATTTAAAGTAACCCATTTTTGCTTCCATATTAAGAGCCTGTTATCTTTTACGGTTGTTTAGGTATTTTCATGACACTCGTGTTCTCTACCTTGGTTTCGTTTATGCTTTGTAGTTCTATCTTATGGACACATTGTGTTGTGATGATAATCCATTCTCTGTTACGCCTGGCGTTTCCGCTGCTTGGCGGGATGTGACGTAGTAACAGAGTATTGGTTATAAAGATGTAGTGGTTTGAAATAGACTATACCTAAAGATTCCATCATATAGCTGCATAATAGGATCTATGTGTTTAGCTATCTAGGCATTTTGTTTTCTTGCTTTTCTCTGAGTTTTAATTCGACCTACGGGCTTCTTGATGTCAAAAGATCCAGAAGAGGAGCCAATTGAGAATGAGCCTCTTATGGAACCGATGGAGGAAGGGTAGTTAGAAGAGTCAGGGGAGATGGCCGACTCAGATCGCCTATCGGATGCTCGTAGTAGGCATGGACCCGCGGAGTCGGGTGACTCTTGCGAAAGCAAAGTCAAACCCAAGCGAGGCCCAACATAAGTTAAAACCGTCTTTTACCTCGACACATTGCTATTATCGATGATTTCATTCGGATATTTCGTATTTTGGGGTACTATGAGGCTTTCATTTTCTTTCTGTCTTTTGGATATATCTTTATATAAGTAAATATTGCTTTGATAGAACGTCGTGTTTGTGTTATATTGGGGTCGTGTAATTGCTATGTGGTATATGTGTATATTTGTGTGTAGTCATTGAGATGTGTGGTCTTGGAAGTAAGTACACGTGTGAAAGGATGCACTTATAATTATGGGTGGCCAACATAATTATAAAGGCATCACACACGTAGACTTGTGACCATGATTGCATTGATCGGTGTTTGTTTGTAAGGTGGTAGTGTAAGATGTTGTGATATGTGCGTTCATAATAAGGATTGATGTATAGTTAGAGAATTCTTCTCTTAACTAATGAGCGATTTTGTTAGGCTTAGTTGCGTAGTCAACAAGTTTCCTCTCTACCTAACTATTATGAATATCTTGGATATCTATTATTACTATTATGATTATTAAGTTGTTCGGTTGCTCGATTATTCGTTCGAAGATCTACTTCTTTTAGCATTCCTTGTTCGTACCTTGTTAGCAACTGATGATCTATCTTTCCTTTTCAGCGTCTTGATATATATTGGTGGTTCGGATCTGCTTATTTGGATATTGGTACATTTCATTGGTTCTTTCCTTGGATTGATTACTCGTATGAATATCAGATTTTTCTTTCAAGCTCTATTTGTTCGTAACAAGTTAGTACAGATATTTACTCCCTTCTTTATATATCCTTTGGTTTTCGTATCATGTCGTTATATGCTAGTATCGATGCTTCTCTATTCCTCTTGATTATTTGTATGGATGCGTCCCTACGTTCTCCGTGGGGTACATAATGTCCTTGCATGAATTTCACTTGTACGTGTTCGTTTGACTGTTACCCCGATTATATGTTTCCTTGTACTTTCTTTCGCCTTCAAACAATAGATTTGCGTTTGAGTCCTTACGGTATTTTGCAATCCCTTTTGATGTACGATGTCCTTTGTTTGAGCTACATATCTTTATAAATGATAATGAAGTATGAAAATCATTTTGAAATATGTCTTGAAGATGTTTAGGAGAACAGTTTTGATTAAATTTATTACGATGCCATTTTTATGTAAATGTCTCTTCATTTTTAGAAAAACTGTGTTTACAATGATTTTTATGAAATGATGTGACACCGGTTGACTGTCAATACTATGTTTTAAATGATCTTTATAAGACGGAAACTATTTTTGATATGCTTGATGATTTTTTTATGAAATGTAGGTTTAAAATGATTCATAATGGTAAGATGCGATACACCGTTAAATAACTGTTTTTGGATTTTTTTTATGACAACCATGTTTAAGATAAGTTTTATAAAGATTACATTTAAGATGATTGTTATATTTAAAATTATTTTTTTATATTTAAATGATTTTCCTTGTTGTTTTAAAATGATTGTTAAAAAAATGTTTAGTTGGTTCTTTCGGGTAAAGTCGATTATTAGTATAAGAATTCTATCTCTTTAAATTATCAATTTTGATACGTATCGTTATTAGATATGTGCTTTTTTTTCTTTTTCTTTTGTGGTGCGCTTGTTGATTCTTTTGTCATTGTGTGTCTTGTTGGTTCTTTCGTTGCGTTTCTTATCGGTAAAGATATACTATCCTTTCTTGTAAGGATTCTTATGGCACTTGATCCGCATCTATGTGCATCTGTTAAATCCCTTATATGTTCTAGCCTTTGATTCGATACTATTTGCTACCCTATTTGATAGTTCGTAATCATCTAAATTCGTCCGTTATACGATTTATTCGGCTAAGTCACTCTCCGTGGGGAGCGCCCGTGTTGTTCGTTAAGAAAGACAGTTCGTTTCCTATGTGCATAGATTACCGAGAGTTGATCAAGCTAACCGTCAAGAACCGATATCCTCTTCCAAGGATCTACGACTTGTTTGATCGATTGCGAGGTTTGCGTTACTTTTCTAATATAGGTATTCGTTTTGGTTATCATCAGCTGAGAGTGCAAGAAGCAGATATTCCAAAGACTGCATTTAGGACGCGGTATGAATACTTTAAGTTTATGGTTATGCCTTTTGGGTTAACCAACGCACCAGCGATTTTCATAGACTTAATGAATCGGGTGTGCAAGTCGTATCTAGATAAGTTGTCATTGTGTTCATTGATGGCAATATGATATACTCGAAGTCTAAAGAGGATCACGAAGTTTATTTGAAGTTAGAATTAGAGTTGCAAAAGGAGGAGAAGTTATTTGTCAAGTTTTCTAAGTGTGAATTTTAGCTATAAGGAGTACATTTCCTCGGGCATGTTGTTAATAGCAATGGTATTCATGTGGACCCAAGCAAGATTGAAGCAACAAAGAATTGGAAAAGATCCTAAGACACCGTCAGAGATACGGTCATTTATGAGATTGGCAGGTTACCATCGATGTTTTCTTTCGCGAATTTTTCCAAGATTACTAAACCCTTTACTTATTTGAAGGCAGGAAGATTGAAAAGTACTAGTGGGGGTGTAATCAGAGGAAGTTCTTCAGAATTTGAAAGATAATTTGTGTAAACACACAAAAATTTGTCATTGCCTAATGGAACGAAGATTTCTAGCTTACTGTGATGGTCGAATTAAAGGATTGGGATGTGTGTGCCTACAAAGACGACAAGGTGGTTTATATCTGGCCTCGCGGAACTAAAAGATTCCACGACGAAGAACATTTACCACGCATGGTTTAGAGTTGGGTGCAGTGGTCTTTACTCTTAAGATTGGTACATGTATTGTGACTAGGGTATGAAGAATGGATTAACTAACCTATCGTTAGTAGTTTTTGACTGCTCGAAGGTGAAGGCTGAATATTAAGAGACCATCAGGTTTGCTTCATCAACCAGAGATATCTGAGTGGAAATAGGACAAAAACCACCATGGATTTTATCACTAAGTTGCCGAGGTCAAGTGGTAGATATGATACGATTTGGGTGATAGTCGATAGACTGAACTAGTAGTCAACTAATCTTTTGGTTATACGTGAAGTATTATAAAGACTGAGGAGGATTAGCTCAGGCATATTATTGAGGAAAATAGTATCAAGGCATGGAGGCATGTGTTCGATCATCTCAGATCGTTAGTGGAAGATTTATTTTCGCGGTTTTGGTAGACTTGAGAAGGCATTTGAAACACGGCTAACATGCGTACGACTTATATCTTACTCAAACGGACGAGGATAAGTGGGAGGTTCGTACCATTCAGAATTTGAAGGATATGTTGAGAGCGTGCGTGATTGATTTTTGTTGGTAGTTAGGATACTCATCTACCCTTAACTGAGTTTTCTACAATAATAGTTGTCATTCAGGTGTTTGATGTGCTCTATTTGAAGCGTTGTATGGAAGGAAGTGCAAGTCACCTGTTCTTTGGGCTGAAATTGGATAAATTCGGTCGATTGGACCAGAATTGGTACAAGAGACAAGTAACAAGGTGATATTGATTAAAGAAAAGCTCAAAGCGGCTAGAGATTTCCAAAAGAGCTATGTTGGCAATAGGCGTAAACATTTAGAGTTGAAGTTGGTGATAAAGTGATGATGGAAGTGTCGTCTTGGAAAGGTGTAGTGCATTTTGGAAAGAAAGACATATTAGCACCAAGATATGTGGGACCATTTAAGATCATTATAAGGATCGGTCCTATGGCCTATTGATTAAGATTTTCTCAATAATTTAGTAGTGTAATTGATGTGTTTCAAATTTAAAGGAGTATTGGATGGATGCAGATATGCACGTGCCTTTGGAAGAAATTAAGGTACACAAAGCACTTCGTTTTGTTGAGAATCCTGTTAAGATTAAGGATCGTGAGGATTTCATGAAAACTAAATGTCCACACATGTTCGTTGAGCAAGTTATCGATGGAAGTACTAGTTAAAGTTGGGCACAAGTTTACTGGTAGACCTTAGTGCACCCTTAAATGTTCTTATGTGGTTGGGTTAAAGTTATATTTTGAATAAACCCGAAGTCGAGCGGATTCTTCAAAAACGTTGAGCTTTGTAACAACTCATAACTTAATTTCAAGACAGTTCTTGTTTGATGAGTTGCGAGATTAGGTTATGAATCAAGTTGTTACACAACTTAAGGTTTTTGACGAGTTTCCTCGAGGACGGGCGAGGTTCATGTAGTTTGGATGCTTGTTTTCGCTTATAGCTGTTATATGCTGCTATTTGTACCTTGTTTGGGTAAGCAAAATTATTAGCAGTAGAGTCGATTAAATTTCGGGATGAAATTTCCCTAAGGAGGGGAGAATGTGACAACCGTGGTTTAACGAGGTTAGTTTAACCGTTAGTGTTAACCTAGCTAGCTTTATGTGTTTTAATTTATGTGCGTAAGTTGATTTGGTGATATATGTGATTTGGTATGTGTTATTATATGAGTTTGTGATAGTGAAAATGAATGATTTAGTCATTTCATTTCGTATGTGATGATGATTTTGGAAGTATAGTGATTTTCGCTATTTTATCGTCGAGAAAATTAAAGAAGTATGTATCGTTGAATTTCGAGTCGAGATTAATTAGTGAATTGAGATTTTATAATTTATTTATGAAGTAATAAGTAAATAAAAATTTGGGAAAAATAATAATAAGTAGTGCAAGTGTTTTATTTTCAGTTATGTATTTATTTAAGTATTTAAGTAAATAGTAGTATAACTAGTTTTGTATTTAATAATCATCATATATATTATATATATAATTATATTATATATTTATTATATATATATTATATAATATATATATATATATATAAATAATATATATAGAGGGGAAAACGAAATTTTGATAAAAAATAAAAATAATAATTAATTATTTAAAAGGGTGTTTGTTTTGGGTCGGCTATAAACAAAAAAAGGAAAGGAATCCTAATTTTTAGGAAACTATTCTTATAAAAACAAACCAGTATTTTTTTTATTTACTCTTTGCCTGTGTCGACTAAAAACTAGAACCCTAGCCTCCATTGATGTTTTTTTAAGCTCTCAAGATCAAGGTTTGATTTTCTTTTATAAATCTTAAATTTGTTTAATCCATAATCTAGTAATCAAGCATATGTTTTAATTATTGTATTAAATATGTAACAATTGAATTGATGGATTAGGTTATTGTAAATATTCTGTAAATAAGATGTTTTGATCATCAAAAATTGTTTTGGGTATAATAATTAGGGTTTGGGTATGTTTGATTAGGTTTAATTATTGTAAATTCAGAATTGAAAACTGGGCAGATTTTTAAGTCATCTTGCGAGAGTCATAACTCGGTCATACGAATGGCTTTTATTGGTTTTCTTGAGCCTAAAATTATTTATAGAGAGTCTACTTTCCAATCCAAGTGGTTTCATGAATTTAAAGTGAGTGGAAGTCAGCCAAATAAATCAAACAAGATTCGTTGTCAAAACTGAGTTTTCGGGGCATATTTTCGGTTGTGTTTGTGAGGTCAAAAACCATATCAAAACGTCTTTTTAATTGATGGGATTGATACTGTAGCAAGTTCATGATGTTTATGATTTTTTAAAACTTTTGTAGAATTTTCCCAAGTCTATAAATGGGTCTGCTCAAGCTAAATTTTTTGATAGTTAAATCAGGTCAAATTCTGGGTACTTTGTGATGTTGAATTTTCATAGTTAGACTCAATGTTATTTTTTCAAAAAATTCATAGTAGTTCATAACCTATTGGGAAGGTAGGAAATGAAAGGGGAAAAACCAATTTGATGATTTAGTATTTTATTTGTGCTCATGAATTGACTATAAAATTTTGCTCAAAAGCTGAAAATTGGAATAAAAGGATTAAGAGTATTTAGGTTATAAATAAGGTTAAGAAGTGTTGCAAAAAGGTTTTTAAAGATGGTATAGACATAGTAGTCCATCAATTGATTGTTACATCGACTTTGGCATTTAGCCTAATCGAGTGTAACACGTGTTTTATTTGTGTTTAGTTGATTTGCAAGAATTTGTGAAGTAGTTGTGCATCAGGTGAGTTTTATAGTCCCTCTTTTTACATTGCTTTTAAATTGGGATGGAAATGATGCAAATGGATTTGAAATGTTCTAATTACTATGATTACGTGTCTTTTTGAAAGTGTATGGACTTTACTTGGCTATTGTATGTTACGTGCTAAATGCTTATGTGTATTGGGATCGGGGGTAACGTTCCTACACATTTGTTGTGATATTGGAATCGGGGGTAACGTTCCTACCCATTTGTTGTGATATTGGGATCGAGGGTAACGTTCCTACCCATGTGAAGTGACGGTTTTAATGGATCGGGGGTAACGTTCCTACCTAATTGTTGATACTTGTTGGATCGAGGGACACGTTCCGATCCTATGCTCGTTTTGGTTACATTTGCATGCTAGCTTGTATGATA
Organism: Tanacetum coccineum; assembly: GCA_026074375.1. Lineage (NCBI taxonomy): Eukaryota > Viridiplantae > Streptophyta > Magnoliopsida > Asterales > Asteraceae > Tanacetum > Tanacetum coccineum. The sequence continues at coordinate 18,437 of BQNB010003744.1, forward strand.
GTGCAGTAATTGTCCTGCCATGTTTTCATTAATCACAGTAATTTTTTATAAGCTTCGATTTTCGTGTCTTAAACCTATGACTCTCACCAACCTTTATGTTGACTTTTTTAAGCATCATTTTCAGGTGAGCATCATGAGCTCTTCAAGATTACAAGAGTTGTGGCTAGAGAGACCATAGGATGCATGCGGAGTTTAAATCTCCTAGTTTACTTTCTGTTTGATTGAATATTGAATGTTGTTGATTTGAATTTCTTAGGTTTATTTTGGATGTTTTGCATGTCTTGGTATTGACGTGAACCTCTTTTGCTTCAATAGAAGACGCCAGTTATCTTTCATGTTTGTTTTGGTATTTTCATGACACCTCGTGTCTATCTCTTGGTTTTGTTTATGCATTGTAGTTCTCTATATAGACACCATTATGTTGTGATGATATCCATTCTCGTTACGCCCCGCGTTTCTGCCTTGGCAGGGTGTGACATTTTGCCACTATCATCAACAAAAGTCTATCTGGAAAGACAACTGGTCTTGACAAGCTTCGTATTTCTAGAGCTCAAATCCTTTGGGGTATGTACTATAAGAAGAATGTGGACTATGTTGAACTACTTTGGGAAGATTTCACTAACCAGATCGACAACAGAGGTCACAAAAAGCAAGACAAGATGTACTACCCTCGATTCACCAAAGTTATCATTCACTACTTCCTTACTAAAGACAAGACAATCTCCAAGAGAAACAAGATTCGGCTTGAATACCTCCAGAGGATGGCACTATCTGACTAAACACTTTGTGATTTGTCTCTGCAAAGAAGATCTCAAATTGATGCGAGTCGACTTCCTAAGTTTATGGAAAATGTCGTGAGATGCAGGAAACTAAGGCTTACAAGACTTACCTTGGCTATGCTACAAGAGTTACACCTCCTAAGAAGGCACGAAAGTTCAAGAAGCCTGCTTCTCCTAAACTTTCTACTGTCCCAGCTTCACTTGAAGAACCCACTAGGAAGTCAAAGAGAGTTAAAAGACCTGCCAAGAAGTCTTTTGATGTGCCTACAACAGGTGTTGTCATTAGAGAAATTCCTGTGAAGTCTTCGTCTAAGAAGAAGGAAAAGATGACTGTTGAGAAACGCAAAGGAATTGATTTGCTCTCTAAAGTGGCATTAACTGAGCACGCCTCGTATGAGAAGTTTCATCATAGAGTATGAGGGACTTTTACAAGACTCATCCAAGTGGCTCGGGTACTGTTACCAAAATTACTCCAAGTGCTGCAAAAATCAAACCTTCTGTCACAAATGAAGGAACTGGTATTAAACCAGGGGTTCCCGATGTGACTGAAGAAGAATCAACTAAAAGTGAAGTTGAATCTTGGGGAAAGGATGAAGATGACAGCAATAATGATCATGACTCTAGAAGTGAAGGAAGTGATCAAGAGAGAAACAGTGGTGATGACAATACCCAATCTGACATTGAAAATGGGTTGGATTCTGGGCATGAAACTAATGAGAATGAATCGGGTTCAGAATCAGATCAAGAGGAAAATGAAGAAGAGATTGAAGATGATGAAGAAGAAGAGAAGGACGAGTTTGTTAAAACCCCATCCAACTCTACTGATGATGAAGATGAAACAAAGATTAAAGATAAAGCTGAAGGTGATGAAGATGAAGGAATGGATTATACGCGACGATGATGTGGATTTAAGGATGAATGAACCAGTTACTAATGATGAAGGGTTTATTCAAAAGGAAGGTACCGATGCTGAAATGATTAACGTCCAACAAGGGAATGAAAATCCAGAGATCTCTCAAGTCATAGAAGATGCTCATGTGACACTTTCTACTGTTCCACAGAAGACTGAAGTTCCAGTTACCAGCTCTTCTCACTCATCCAACTTGGCATCTAAATTCTTAAATTTTTTAGATATTCCCCATACAGATGCAGAAATTGTTTCTCCAATGGATGTTCTGGTTCATCATGAGGTACCAAGCAATCAAACACCTACACTCCTTACAGTACATGTCTCGGTTATCACTAAATCTTCACCTGTATACACCACCGTCATCCCACAATCATTACCATCCTTTACTCCTCCACCACAACAATCAACACCAACACCACCACCAATAACCGAAGTAACAAATCCTCCATCTAAATTCCTATTTCATCCGTTTCCAAGTTCACACAGAGTCACAAACATTAGAAAAAGAAGGTTGCGTATAAAAAGACATGATCCTTTTAATACTCAAGTGACAGCTCTAGTTGATGAACATCTGGACTCAAGACTATGATCCACCAGAGATGAAATCATGAACTACCTTTCGGCATCAATCACTGCTAGGATCACAGAGCAAGTCAAGATTCAACTGCCTCAGATTCTGCCAAAGGAAGTGTCTAACTTTGCTCCTCCGATTATTCTAAAGCTTGGTTTATCTGAGTCACTGGCATGCGGTTCTAGCCAAGGAGTCTTCACAACCAAAGTCTACATATGAAGCTGCTTCTTCGCTTACAGAATTTGAGTTAAAGAAGATTCTGATTGACAAAATAGATGAAAGTCAATCATATCTGATAGCTCCTAAACACAGAGAATGCTATGATGGATTGATCAAGTCTTATGACCTCTACAAGAATCTCTTCTCCACTTATGATAAAGTGTATTCATTGAAGAGAAGCTGCAAAGATAAAGATAAAGATGAAGACCCTTCTGCTGAATCAGACTGAGGGTTGAAGAAGTGGAAGACAAGCAAGGATGCAGAACCAACCAAAGGTCCAAAAACTAAAGAATCAAAGTTCAGTCTGCTCATCCACATGGCACCAAGTCTCATCAAATCCTTCTGGAATAGTCTATTCAGTCAGATGGAGGAAACAGGAGTTTGTGGTTGCAGATTGGATATGCACTAGTCAGATGAAATTTCTGGGTAATAAAGATGATGAAGACCTAAGGAAGGTTGCATCTAACTGGTGGTTTACAAAACCTAAACAACATATGAACCCACTAGCTTGAATAAATGTTGGCAAGTTCCACAATAAAAGGAACTACTTCAAAGACTGGTTATATAACCTTGCATCTTCTAATGATTAAACTTCGTCAAAATACTTTGAGTAATTGATGAGCTCTCCTATAGATTTCTTCTGATACATTCTGAACGGCCTTTAGTATCACCAAATCTAACTCACAGGAAATCCTCATTCTAGGGCCAGCATTCAAAACTTCTCAAAGGGCTCGCGTTCCAAATTATGGCTGAGTTTAGAGATATGACTTTGGAGAATGTTACAAAGCTTTATTCGGACGAAAACTTAATTTGAAACAAAACCAGCAGGGCTGTGATTATCCATTTTGATCTATTACCAAACCCTAATTTTTGGGGTTTTTTTTTGGTTTTTTTTGGTTTTTTTTTTTTGGTTTTTTCTTTTTTTTTCGGAGGTTCTTTTTTTTTTTTTTTCATTTTGGGGTTTCTTTTATTTTTTTTTTGTTTTCTTTTTTTTTTTTTTTTTTTTTTCATTGGTTTTTTTTTTTTTCTATTTTTGTTTTTTTTTTTTTCTCTTTTTTTCTTGGAGTCTTTTTTTTTTTTTTTTTTATTTTTTTTTTTTTATTTCTGGGGGGGGTTTTTTTTTTTTTTTTTTTTTTTTTGTTTTGTTTTTTTTTTTTTTTTTTGGGGGTTTTTTCATGAATGGGAATACGTAAAATAGTAAGAGTTAACTACTTTTCTAGCAACGATCTCAAGATCTACAAAGGAGGAATCTTAACCATGAATATAACGACTTCCATAACGAAGACAAAGGCCGCTCAATATGATCTTCAAGGCATTGAAGACATGGTTCCAAACATATGGAGTCCTGTTAAAGTTGCCTATGATAAATATGCATTATGGGGTATTTCTCATTGGAGAAAACAACGTAAGATCTTTTATGGGTATGCACGAGGCTTGGAATCCATTCATGATGTATATTCTACTAAACGTATTCTAGCAGTGACTCGGGTTGAGGTTATGAAGAAACATGGGTATGGGTATCTAAGAGAGATTGAAGTACGAAGAGCTGATAACGATCTTTACACATTCAAGGAAGGCGACTTCCCAAGACTTTGTATCAATGACATGTGATCCTTTTATCAGAACAGGCTTATATATCTATTGGGCGATGATGTTTTGACTTTGCTTATAGACTGCGAATGTTTACCAGAAGCATGGTTAATCAAAAGAGAGTCAAAGATCTCAATAGGGAGTCAAAAGTTACCAGAAGAAGATCAACATCACCAGGCCAGAAACTACTATACCCAACATCAAGAAAAGGACCCCATACACTCCATTTCAAGACCCTCAAGGATTCATATATGTTGACAACCAAGGGAGAAACATGTTGATGCGCTCAGATGAACTCTACAAGTTTAGCGATGGCACATTAACAAGGCTTTCAAACTTCGCTGAGGACATCACTAAGAATTCCGCTGAGTTACCTGCCTCACAGAAGATGGAGTACATTGGAAAAGAAAAGAGCTCACATCATGATCAAGGCTATTGAAAAGCAGCTGAAAGAAAGAAGGATGATGAGGGGCCTCGAAAAGTTTATTGGTGGAAGACACTACGGAACTGACCTCCGACTACTTCAACGAACATATGACTATTCATATTGTGTTTGTCATCATAAGGTCATTTCGTATATTTTATAAACTTATGAATATGTATATATGTAGTGTAGACTTAAAACTTAGACATATATAGTGTTTGAGTATGAATTTTTTTGAATTTCTTAGTAAATTCAAAAAATTTCAAATTAACATACTCAAACACCATATAAATCCCCTAAAATTAAAGGGAGAGCAATTAACAACTGTTCTTAATTAAATTGTTGTTTAATTCATAGTGTTATTGATCAACTTAAAGTCGCTCAGATTATGTGATTTTGGTAATCTTTAAGTCATAGTGTTTATTTTTAGATAAAGTCCAAAAGTAGTTTGTAATAAGGGTATATTATGCTAAAGAATTGAAATAGCATAAATTACTCCCAGTCTAGGGACTAATGTGAAAAGTTAGGAAATAAGTGACAGGGAAGTCATCTTCCGCTTCACTAAAAATTACGCCTCTAAATGTAACAAACTCTTCCATTTTCCCTCCATTTTATAGCATTTTGAATTTCAAAATATTGTCCTTCTTATATCTCTCATTGCATTAATGTTCGATATGATTGATTAAGATTCATAGTGAATTCCGATCAAGTGGTATCAATAGCCAATAGAGAATTAGGTGTTCATTTTGTCGAGAATTTTTCACGATTGGAGAAGCTGTATTATAAGGACTCGTGATAGAATTCGTTAAGATTTTGAGCTTTCGAGATTAGTTTTGGCTGCAAATTCAAGTTCTTGGACGTTATCGAGTGTTGTTTTGCAAATTCAATAGTTCTCAGAAGTAGTTTTTTCGTCCTCGGAAGGAGTTGTTCATTCTCGAAAGTGTTTTCTTGTAATTTTAGCAGATTCGTAGTGTCTAATAGTATAGTTTGTAGAAATTTCTAGTAATTGGATATATTCGATCTTTTCGGTTCTATCGAAAATTGTATTATTAGGAATCTTCTTTCAACTCGGTTTTTATCGGAGTTTTTATAGATTTCACGCAATTTCAGTTTTTATCAAATTTGTGAAATTAGTTTTATAGATGAACTTCAAAATTAAGCATTTCCAAATGTCTTAACATATGATTTCATTTCATGGTTTTTTATCGGTGTTTTGAAGTGATGAAAACCCAAATTTCTCAAAAATTTCTACAAATGCGAAAATTCAAAATTCGGTTTTTATCGAATTTGATTTCAGTGGACTTTGTGGATTATCTCGTGATATAAAGTTTCGGTTCTATCGAAATTTTGGTTATTAATATTCCCATAATTGTTGAATTTTCAAAATTTGATTTCATGAGTTTGTCGTAAAGAAGATTTCTGAGTTTGAGTAGTAAGAAGATTTCCGAGTTTGAGTAGTTTGAAGATTTCTGAGTTTGCTTAGTTTGAAGTTACGGTAGTTTTTACTAGTATTGTCGAGTTAGTGTATGTTTGGAGAAGAGCATTGGTTTTCAGTATTGTTATCTGTGAACAGTGTTGTCCGAGTTTGATACTTTTACGATTTGATATATTCTCAAAATATCACTCATTTTGTCTACCAAGAACCAATCTTTATAATCTAATACATGACGCATCAAACCATATAACACTCTTGCTGATGGGCTGTTTGAACATAGCTCCATCTATTTTTTTTTTTTTATTTTATATCCCCCCTTGTTGTGTGTGTTTTTTTTTTGGGGGGGGGGGGGGGGGGGGGGTGTGGGGGGTGGGGGGGGTCCCCTTTGGGGGAAAGGGGTAGTTTATATACATGGCAAGTAGATTCAGACGATATCTAAACTGGAAGAGAGACAATCGGAAGTGGCTTCTCAAAGCACTTGATGAAGGCCCTTATGAGTTTAAGAATTTCCTTCCTGAAGGCTCGACAATACCACGATTGCAAACTGTAGAGATCTGTGTTTGGTGATGACTTATTGCTCTATGATTCTGAATAGAGACTCTATGAATAGGATTCTACTTCTATACTAATGAGATTTTACAATTTGTGGATGCTTGCACTTCGGCAAGGATATGTGCGAAAACAGTTGAAACGATTTATGAGGGAACTAGTACAAAACAAAGTTGACAGAGAAACGCGTTTTTTTTTACAAACTATTTGATTCCAATTTGTTACTGACCCAAGGGACGACTTGTTTATGTCTCTACCGTTTTGCTCAGCTAATGACTGATTTGGAACAAAATACATTGAAATTTGTCCAACTGTTCACAATTAACACCAAAGTTTCTGATACTGTTGCAACGGATGATTAGAATATGTGACACAAGTTCGTTTTGTCTAAATCGTCAGTTTGTCAGTAGGATTGTTCGTGATTCTTTTTGATTATCTTCAAAAAAGCAATTTGAGTAAAACTTGTGAATACATCAAAAAGAGCAAGAAGTTAGAAAAAGCTCAATGACCCTTTGGCTCTAGTAGGCCCGCACAGGGTTATCATCAGAAAAAAACATCTCTTATTATGTGGACAATTCTACAGTCTGTGGTTGTATGATGATGAGTACTTAGCAGGATGATGTTCACAACATTCTGAAGATCCTCTCAGTCTCTGCGATGTTACTACTTGCAAAAGCATTACTCAAAATTTATCTAATCAAAATAATCGTTTCTTCGTGCTTCATCCAACACCAGAAATCAAGCAATCATTCAAGGAGATAGAGTGAATATTCAAAGCAGGAATTCTGGCAATACTGGAAGGAATAACAGACGAGCTTATGTTCAAGAAGAAGTTGTTGAGGGAATGAATGCTCAAAATGAGACTGGAAATGTTCAAAGGACTCTTCGCACTCCATCTTCAGGCAACACTTCAACTGTTCAATGCTACAACTGCAGTGGAAAATGTCATTATGCTAGGAATTGTCCAAAGCCAAGGTTCGTGACTCGAAGTATTTCATGGAGCAAATGTTGCTGGAAAACAGGATGAAGCAGGGTACATTTCTTACTGATGTGCAGAATGTTTTCTTCTCTTTGCTGATGCTTCAAGGATGGAAGAAATTGAAGAACTAAGTGCAAACATATGCTTAATGGCCAGGAATTCAACCAGCTGATCATAATCTGATGATGGGCCCAAGCTATGAGTCTGATTTATAAGTGAGGTAAATTCTTCATATCGATGAAAATAATGAACCAATGTATCCAACTCATACTAAAATTATTAACAGTACCATTGGTGATGATCAAATTAATAGCAATATTAAATTTGATTCATTCAAGGAAAATGTTAATAGTGGCAGTGTTGACAAAGATACACATATTCTCTGATCTATGATGTGTTGAAAAAACTTGATATAGAAATGCATATCTGGAGCTGAAAAAACAAACGAATATTTGCTAAAACACGTCCAAACACAAACACGCATTTGATAGTCAGATTTAAAGAGTTATAAAGGAAAGGGTAAGGGATTTTGGGAGTGTATTACAAGGATAATTAATTATACTCAACGAATTTCTTGAGGCTGATGAAAAGGCAAAAGTTAATAATAAACAAGCTCAGCCTCAGATTACGTTCCGTGTCGAGATATCATTGGAGATCTCGATAAAAACATGATAATCTAGATTTAGATGTCAAAAAATTACCAAACGGAAAAATGAGGAATTAACAAAAGATCATTGCACTTTTAAAAGGCAAATGAGTGAAAAAAGAGGTTACTTATCATGATACCATTCTAGGAATTAAGTGCCAAACTGAAAAAGAATGTTGATTTGATTTTAAAATTTGGCAATTCGTTAAAGGAATGTTTTTTGCTTGGACCAAAACCTATTGTCTGTGTTCTGACCTACAATTAATAAAACATGGTTTGGTGTATTCGAGTTCCTTATACACTCAAGCAAGCATTTCAAAGTTGTCTCCATAGATATATGTGCATCTAGTTTAGGTAATTTAGAAATTCCTTTGAATGTTTGAGATTCTGAGCCATCATTCTAGTGTGGATGCTTTCAAACAGTCACAAAAATGACAAAAAAAATGTATGATCCAATTGTGTTGCAAACAAACAAAGTTGTTGGACAATTAACTACAAAAAAATTAAATGAAATTTTGAAGATTTGTTTCTCAAAGAGCTTTCTGTTGACAAAAATTTTTCATCTTCTTCTATTCCCTCGGTTAAGATTCCAGTATCAAAAAATATGCCAAGTGAGTCTACCTTTGATCAAAGAATTAGACAAGATAACACGTTGGTTTTGAAAGCTTTGTCTTTGCTAATAACAGAATTGTACAAAAGAGCAAGCATTTTTTACACCTCACTGGCAGAAATAGAAATCAATGATTTTTGTCAAGATCAAGTTAAACCAATTCTTAACGAGTTGAAGGTTTATCTAGAATGCTTTCGGAATCTATTTCAAAGGGATATAAAAGAAATAAAAGATGTTTTTGAGTAGACAGAAAGTGAGCTTGATGAACTAGAGAAGCAAAATAAATTGTTGAAAGATCAACTTTTGGAAGCATCACTTAAACATGATGTGTAACTCTGTGTGTTGATTAATCATGAGTGTGTAGATAAGATCTTAAATGCTGAACTTGAAAAAGTCAAGAAGAAATCTTTTGAGATCAAGAGGATTTGCAAGCAAGAATAAAAATTCTTGAAAGATAGTTTGTTAACAATGTGAAAAGCAAAGTGTTGATTTTCAATTAAAATTACAACATGAAAAACAAAAACAAAAATGGGATTCAACTTCAAAGAATAAAACCACAATTCCTCTTGATTACTCTTGGATTTCAAAGATGGAGAAACTTGAGGATGAGAACGTGTCTTTGGATTTTAAAGTCCAATCTTTGATAAAAGAATGTGATAATGCCAAAATGGAATATAAAAAGCTTTTCGATTCAATCAAAAAGACACGGTCTCAAACTCAAAAGGAAATGGATGAATTAATTGTTCATGTTTCTGAGAAAACATATGCATATGGTGCTATTCGTGCTGAGAATCAGAATCTTTTATCTACCATATCTGAGTTAAAGACAAGATTGGAAAAAGTTGAAAAAGGTAAGTCTGTAAATACTAAGTTTGACAAAACAAATGGTTATCAATCTCTTCTTTGTGTCACACCACTAAACAAACACGCTTTTCAAAAGAAAACGGATGTTCCCAAAACAGAAGAAAACCATGTTGTGTCAAAACCAGTCACTTTACAGACTTCACCTACAAAACAAACAGGGGCAAATCAAAACACACATGTCATTAGACCAGGAATGTACAGAGTTGTCACAACACAAGAATCACAAACAAACAAGACTAAGAGTGCTTTATCTTCTACAGGAATGAATGCTACATCTAGAGTTAGAAGACCAATGAGTAGAGATTCACATGTTGCGCACAGTGTCTTAGATAACTCTAAGAAAGCAGCAAAGAATGTAGCAGTTTATGTTAGGAAAAATAAGCAAACAGATAATACATCTGCAAATGTTATTTCGAATAAGGAGAATGTAATTGATGTTGATGTTGCAAACGCTTCTAAAGCGAAAACTTTGTTATGTGTTTCTTGTATGCAAAATGTGCTTATTCCTTGTCATGATAAATGTCTTGCAAAGCTTAAATTGAATGTGCATTCGAATGTTCGTAGAACCTTCTTCACTAATTCTAGAACATCAAAATCTTCAAAACTACTTTCGTAGCTCCTAAGACTAGGTTTTCTGAGAAAGAGACACAATCTAAGACTCCAGATACTACTTCTGTAGTTTCCAAATCTAAGATTGATGTAGAAAGTGCCTCAAAAGCTAAGGATAAGGTTTCTAGTGCGTCTAGGATAAAGCAAAGAAAGTTGCGAGAAAAAGCGTTAAACACATTCATCAAGAACAAGATTCGAACAAGTAGAATTTGGCAAAAGTGGTTTGAATCACAACCAAATGTTATTTGGACTCATGTCAACATAAAACTGAATGTTCATAATACTCGTTCATCTGAAAAACCATCGGTTTTAGTTAAGAAATGGGTAGTCAAATTGCCCAGTTGTCCATGTGTTGTCTCTTCTTGTGTTGCAGGTAGTTCAGATCGTTTTGTGGGTTGTTGACAGCGGTTGTTCAAAGCATATGACGGGTGATCGGTCACTATTGAGAAATTTCATTGACTAATTCATGGGCACCGTTCGCTATGGAAATGATAATTTTGCAGCAATCACAAGCTATGGACATAACCTCTTTAGTGTTGGACAATTTTGTGATGGAGATTTAGAAGTAGCTTTTTGTTCCAATACATGTTACATACGAAATCTGCAAGGAGATGATTTGCTCACAGGTGGACGTGATTCCAATTTGTATACTACACTTTTACTTCTTATAAAATTAAGTATCGTAGAAGGCCTGTTGGCAGAAATGAATGAAAACATTCGAATTTGGCTTATAAAATTTGTTTTGGGCACAAACTAAAGTTTTTAATCACATGCTCTGAAGAGTTTTGAAATGATATCCCGAAAGATATGAAGTGCCTCGGGAAATCCAAACTTGTACGAGTACTTGTAAGGAAATCCACTTCACTAGTGGGCAACAGTCCGAAGACTAGTGCATGAGTATTCTACGAATACCCTGGTGGTACAACATCTCTTTTCCTCATGCATTCCATAAATCAGTTTCACAACATGAAACAAAAGATACTTTGTCCAGTTATCAAGATACTTTGTAGTACACAAACTTTTGGTATCTTGACATTTTTGATATTTTAACACTTATGCTCCCCCTACACATGTGCGTCGATAATCGAAAGATGTTTAGCACATGCATGGATAGGACTTTAGCATTTTAGAATCAATCGAATCATTAATTATCCGTTTTACATGTTTAAGTCACATTTTCTCCCCCGATCAAAAGTATGAAACTTGTGAAAGGTTTTTGATCAAAATGGAATACATGTATCCATTCTCCCCCTCAAAGTATGAGGTGAGGTGAAATAGCACCATTAACAAGTGAGCAATTGAAACAACCTTTAACATACCCCATGACATGAAAGAAACTGCAAATCGTTCTTGAACTTGTAATCGTTGGGTCGTGTCAATCGTTCACATAGAATCATCAAAAAAACAAAAACGTCCTTTTGACCTGCAAAACTGTAGTGAGTACTGATTCTCCCCCTCAAACTATACGTGTTCTATACATAAAAGCTATAGACACAGACTGATTTGGTCATCCCAGAACATGTTTGATAAAAACAATTGTTTTAATGAGAAAAAATAGTCGGTGCATAGACAACTTCTTGTCTGTGAAGAAATAATGCACTGAAACGTACATTAAGTCTCTGGATAATAGACCGGTTACAGTCTGAAATAACAGCAAGCCAATTTTTTTAATTTTTTTTTTTTTTTTTTTTTACATATACAGGATCAATTGTTGAACACTTGGTTACTCGAGACAGACTCATCCTGTAGTTCCTTCAGAGTCTCTGTGACCAATTGTTTAACTCCAAGCATGGGAGTATGCCAGTGGCGAAGCTCACTCTCGGGAATGCCTTCGTAAAAAATGTCGCCAGTTGGTATTTTTGTCTCCACGAATAATACTCAACAACTTTCCTTTCAACCTGCTCTTGATGAAGTGTGACGGATACTAATGTGCTTGGAGCGCGAGTGTTTGTACATCTAATACAGCAAAGAGCAATAGCACATTTTGATTGTCATCAATACATCGGAATTATGTTGTAAAACCAAATCCCATAAGTCCCGGAGTGAGAACGCATCCAGAGGATTGAGCACAGCATCCTGAAAGGGCGATTTATATCAGCTTCCGTAGTGGAGATGGCATTACTTTTCTGCTTTTTGGAATGACCAGCTAACAACCTATGTCCAGAAATGAGTTGAACCAGAATACTTCTCCGTGTGTCATGACATCCTGCAAGTCAGCATCTGCAAAATCTTTTTATTCAAAGCCGGAGTCTTCGGATACCACAGACACCATGTGAATAGTTCCTTTTAGGTATCAAAAATCCGCTTTATAGCAGTAAGGTGCATTCATAGCTTAGGCCTGTATCGTGCCACATACAAACACAAATACTATGTCGGTCTAGAGCAGCTAAGATATCATAAGGGAGCCAACCATACCACGAAATCGTGTAGGATCAATTAGCTTTCCTCCCTTATCTTCATCAAGGTTGGGACGCTCCGCCATTGGAGTGTCAATGGGTGTGCATGAGTCAAAACCAAACTTTTTCAAGATTTCCTGAGCATATTTGGATTGGTTGATAAAGATGCCTCTGGGATTTGAGAAACTTACAATCCACATAAAAAGAATGACATTTGTCCCATCATCGACATCTTGAAAGTTGAGTTCATTTCAAATGCAAATAATTTGCAGGCTTTGGGGTTGGTAGAGGCAAAGATAATATCATCTACATATATTTGTACCAGTAGAAGATGTTTGCCTGTTTTTCTCGTGAAGAGTGTAGGATCGACCACGCCTTTTGTAAATCCTGACTTGATTAGAAACGCTGATAGCTTGTCATACCATGCACGTGGAGCTTGTTTGAGTCCATAGAGAGCTTTCTTGAGTCGGTACATGTAAATAGGGGGGGGGAAATGTGTGGGGGGGGGGTGGGGGGGGGTGGGGGGGGGGGGGGGGGGGTGGGGGGTGGGAACACCCTCCAAAGAAAAAAAAAAAATAATATGGGGGGGGGGGGGGGGGGGGTGTGTTATTTATATTATTTTTTGGGGGGGGGGGGGGGGGGGGGGGGGGGGGGGTTAATTTTTTTTTTTTTTTTTATATTATTGGTGGATTTGTGATTATATTAATTATGTTGTATTTATTTGTATTAAGTTATGGATGGAGAAGGTGTGGTTGGAGTTTTCACGTCCATCTGGAAGATGACCATGTTCATACTCGCTGCGTGAGCAATGAAGAGTCTGATCGCTTCTAATCTAGCAACCGGAGCAAATGATTCCTCAAAATCAATACCAGCTTCCTGACGATAACCTTTCGCCACTAACCGAGCTTTGTTCTTCAAGACGTCTCCATATTCATCCAACTTAATTTTGAAAATCCATTTGAGCGGGATGATAAGAATATTATCTGGACAGGGTACAAGTATCCATACATCTAGACGTTCAAACTCATGAATTTCTTCCTGCATAGCCTCAATCCAGCACGAGTGCTCTAAGGCTTGCTTGTAAGTCTTTGGTTCAACATGAGTTAAGAATTCATTGAAGAAACACCACATCGCGTCGGTTTCTAGCTGTTTCCTGGTAGAGACAGGTCGATCTTTATCCCCAATAATGTTTTCAAGCGGATGTGCTTGAGTCCACTTTTGTACGTGAGGTAATTGGTTGTTGGGAGTAACATCGATATTGACAGAGTTGGGATGAAGATGCTTCTGAATCGGTTTCAGGAGCATTATAGGTGTCAAACACATTACTGTCAACATGATCGAACAGTGTTTCCCATGCATCAGAAAACCTAGAGTCTGGTAGAGGTATTTGATGAGGCAAGAGGCTTTCAGTAACTGCAGGAGCGCCTTCTGAGATAACTGTTATGGAAGGTGAACCTATGGCATTCTCGGGTGCCGGGGCAGCAGGAACATTAACCGGAGTTATCGGAACAACCGGAGGTATCGGAATAACCTCATCATCATCAAACCATTGAAACAAATCGTCTACCTGTTTTTCTTTGTAGGAGGGACACTAGGTGGTTTCTGGTCATTTACTATGGCAGAACGGCTGCGTCCTGAACTGTAAAGCAGTAATTCGAGTTCTGACTGTTTGGCACAGAAGTCATTTGTTTGAGGTGCGAGCCTGAACTGGTTTTGAACCAGAACGTCAAACCTTCGGTAAGTTCATCGAAGGCAACATGAACGGTTTCCCCCGAATTTTGCGCGTTCTTTTGTTGTGATTCGGTCGCCTTCTGGTGGGTGCATAGCCAACAAATATACCTATATCTGCTTTTAGCCTGAGTTTACCAACGTCATCGAAGTCATTGTAGATATTACAGGATTCCAAATACTCGGAAGTATTGTAGATTAGGTTTCTTTCCCTTCAGCAGTTCATAATAGGTCTTTCCGTGAAGCGTGTGTACAAGAGATCGATTAAGAGTATAACACGCAGTGGCTACAGCTTCAGCCCATAGGAACAGTGGAGGCTTAAGCAAAGATGAGCATAGTCACGAGCCGCTTCTAAAAGAGTTCGGTTCCGTCTTCGACAACAACCGTTCTGTTGTGTGATACCGAGGTAACGCTCGTTCATGAAAGAAATACCCCAACACTCTCAAACCAACCGTCGAGTGTCTTATTCACAATCTCCTTCCAGTATCTATTCTGAAGAAGGAGAAAAAGGGGTCGAACATTGTCATTAAGGGCTCAGTAAGTCTTCACAATAAACTTCTCAATCACATGAGTAGTTTCGTCCTTAGATCGTAAAAATCTATCCCATCCAAATCTGGTGTATTATCCACTATTACCAAAACATACATCTTTTCCGTAGATACTTTCTGTCTCATTGGTCCGCATAGTTCCATATGTAGTTGTATGGAGAACTTCAGTATTGTGTGTTTCGTCTTTAGTGATGTGGATGCTTTCTGCTTTTACCTAGCTGACAAGATGGACACAAATGATCTTTGTTATATTTCAGCATGGGTAATCCTCTGACTAGATTTTTCTGAGCCAATTCGTTCAATGTCCCGAAATTCAGATGATTCAACCGACGATGCCATAACCATGACTTCGTGGAAGAGGCTTTTGTAAGCAAGCAAACTGGTGAAGCTGACATCATATCATTCAGTGAGATGGAGTACAGGTTGGTTGTCCGTGAACCTTTGAGGAGATCCACCATATCGTAGTTGCGGATGTGACATGAATGCTGACGGAATGCAACTTCTAAACCTCCATCACAAAACTGTCCTACTGAGAATAGGTTGTGCTTGAGTCCTTCAACATAATAGACTCGAGAGATGATAGTGTCACCCAGTTTATAATCACCATAGCCAATGATAGCTGCATATTCATCGTTGCCAAATCTCACTGTACCAATGAACTTTTCTACAAAGTTGATAAGACCGGTTACGATCACCGGTCATATGTCTTGAGCATCCAGAATCCAGATACCATAGAACAATTTGTACTACCTGCGATAACACAAACATTTACGGTGATAGGATGCCCTGAAGGGTTCCGGTTAGTTAACAATCAAAAATACCAGAGATCCCTTTGGAACCTGCCTGTCGATCACTAAGTTTATGATCAGCAAACCTAGAGACCATAGTTATTTTGGGGCTAGAACTAGCACTCGGGGGTAGTTCTATTGGCTGATCAGTAGATTCCATGATCCTTGTTAAAGGATGCTTCTCAAATAATGAGAAATGCCTTTCCATGTGGCTTCCACTGAGGCTTGCTAGTAGCAACAGGTTTGCTAATCGGTTTCCAGACTCTCTTAATGGGTTTCCATTCTTTCTTGGGTTGGCGTTTAAAACGCTTAGTCTGGTGGGGTTTAACATTCACAGAACCATCACACATAACCAAACAATCAGTATGATTAGCAAAAACCAAAGATTTGTTACATGCACCACAAACATTGTTCAAATTTGAAACAGAAACAGAATGTTTAACAAGCAAATTAGAATCAACACGATTCTTTTTATTCAAAGTCCTATGGTGGGCTTCTACTCTCCTTGCATTCGCACTCTTAACCGGCAAAGAACTATGATTCCGAGGGGCTCTCTTAGGCACAGTTTTGCTGGCTCCAGAAGTGGGTTTTACTCCTGTAGACATAGGTACACACACGTTAGTTTGCTTATTAGGTGCACTACTGGTTTTTGAGTTGTGTTTAGTAAAGTCTGGGAGGTTCCTGAAAGTTACTTGCCTCTATCTTAGGTAACGGGTTGGTTTGACCAGTTAAGCACGTTGGGTGTGGAATATACTAGAACCAAAGTTGAATTCCTGAGCAAGCCACTTTGTGGTGTCTATGATGTGAAGGTCCACTACTTGTTGTACCAGTCACTTGGGCTTTCAGCTTGGTATTCTCAGTGTACGCAGTACGTGAGTGAGTATTCGCCTTTGACAGTTCATCATACCGTTTTTTCAGACTCACGTTTTCTACCTTAAGGCCATCTAGCTGAATCCTAAGGGAGGTAATCGTATCTTTCAACTGAATTCTGTCAGTTTCTAATGCCTGTTGGTCACAACTACCTTCAGTGGTACCTACATTCAACACCTTCATGATGTTGATCTGAGCATCTAAATTCCTGATAGTGTCATCTTTCCCTTGAAGCTGTTGTCTTAACTTGTTAATTTCAAAAATTGCATTGGAGGCACTAGAAGTGTCTATGCACTGTTTATAGTTCTGAAATTTAAGTTGCAAACTAACATAATTCTGTTCGAGAAATGCAAAACGTTTCTCAGATTCAGTAATTAGCTGTTTCTGTTTTGAAATCTCAGCTTCATTCAAAACATTGGTGTGATCCCTATCGCATGCAGAATCTAAGATCTTCGCAAAGGCAATTCCGAACGAGGGGCACAACAATATCGGAAGTAAAGCACAATAGAGCAATATCTTTTTTCTAAACATCAGCAATTAAGGCATTCATTTATGATTAAAAGATTTTTCTTTCTCTATGGTCATGTTCTTGTTATCGTAAACACATTGTTCCATATTCCGTCTCCAGTTTCATCAAAAATCTTTCAAATTCTTTTATCCTCTTTAAAAATGTATCATTAGCAGCTTGGATATGTTTTTTTAAATGGTCGTAAAATGGTACCAGTTGTTGTTCAACAAACTGTTTTGCATAATCAAAACACCATTCAGAAACATAGTCTGGTCTTTGTGTTGTTCTTTCTTTTATGATACCTTCAAATTGAGGAAAAACAGCATTAACGTTTCGAAGACTGGCCAGAACTTGACTTGGAGGTCGACTTTTACGAACAAAAGGAGTAGCAGGCGTGGCTGATTTACTAGCTTGACTAGCAATTTCGTTGGCAGAAAGCCAATACGCCTGATCTCCAGATAGTTCCTTCTGAGGAACGAACATAAGGGCATTAAGCTTGGCATAGAAGTCGTTTGCGGGTCTAACATGCCCTGGTTTTTCGTTCATCTTTTTCATGCTAACTACTTGGTGAACCAATACCTCTTCACTATCCCATATACTAACAGGGTGGTGAGTGGGATGAAAAAGGGTATCAGCATCATACAAAGCAGGTTGAGCACGCTTGGCCATATAACCTAGACTGGTTAACGGGTGCTAGGATGTCCCTTGTAGCAAGTCATTGGTTGCCTTTTTAGGTTTCTTTGAAAGCATGGGAATAGTTTGTGTTGGCATGTTAAATAAAGCAACATATCTCTTGCAACTTTGTTAGCAGTTTTTAAACAAACTATTTCATCTAGATAACTATCTGCTAGTTTCTCTTTCTCAGATAAAATCTTTTCCTTTTCAGATTGTAAAAATGCAATTGATTTTTCTTTTCCTGAAAGAGTGAACTTTAAGCAAATCGTTTCTTGCACAAGTTCAGCGATACGCTATAACGCTGAAGCACTAGGGCTTGTTCCTGTCTAACTTGTGTCAAGATCAATTTTGACCCTATGTGGGTATCTAGACACATATTTTCTTGCTTGCATTGAAGAAGCTCATATTTTAAGTCTCTATTTCCAAACATTTTTCTTGGTTAACCTTAGCATGTCCGTTCTAGTTGGGTTTGCAAAGTCAGTTAGATGGCAATCATAGATACTTTATCAATGTGTCCAGCGATTACCTCATTGGAACAATTTTGGGCTTCGGGTCAAGAAGATACGATGATACGGGAATCGTATGGTCATCAATCTTAGTCTCATCACGGAGTCTAAATGTTCTTCCTGGTGCATCTCCTGAATCTGGATAATCCAAATTATCAAAGACTTGATGTCATTGAGTGACCTCATGAACTTGGAGAATGGGTGGGGGATAGTTGTTATGCACGAGTGGATGACAAGTAGGACCCCATAAAGCAACAGCGCATTGGGGCCTTCATCCACGTCTGAGTCATAGCCCCCATCCTCTGAATTGGCTTTGAAACATGTTGTTGTAGTCAGAGCCTGAGGTTGATCATAAGGTTGCGGTGCATTCCTACAATCAGCGAGGAATGCATCAGCTACAGCATCTAACACATCTCCTTTCTCTTTAGCTTCATCAGTAAGCTTTATCTTTGAAGTACTGAGAGACCATATTTCTCTTGGGGTTTTCTTACACAGCCTAGCTACATGACCTTCTCCTCTGCAGTTGTAACAATCACCTTCTTGCTTTTAGCACCTGTATTGCCATTATTACCTAGAGCCTTCTCTGAACTGTTTTCAGTAAACAATGTGACCATCATGCACCGTACATGATTCCCTTGAGTTGGAGGGAAAGTCGAAGCTGGATGTGTTGGGTGGGTGGAAACTGCTTTAGAAACCACTTAAGAGTAAGCAATCTGAGCATAGTGGCCATCAAAGCGTCATTCGAGACTGAGCAGTAGGTTGAGGACTATGACATGAGGTGATGAAAGAACAAGGTGCAGATTGGTGTGAGCAACATAGGCCAGTGGATCAACAATACTTGTAGACTGCTCCTGTTTCTTGAGAGTCTTTTTGGCATGTGGCTCGTAGGCTTTGAGATGAGTATAGATCTGAACATAAGGTGTGGTTGAGATGTCCATGTTCTGTTTGACATTAGTCACATACTTACCCCAGTAGGCCGGAAGGTTGTTGACAAACTTGGTGTTCATCTGATGAGTTGGAATGTTGAGCTGAGTAATCTTCATATCATTCACAAGCTTGTGGAAACGCACAAAGTAGTCATGAATTGATTCGTTTCCAATAGCACGAAAGCGTTCATACTCATCAAACAGATCTTCCTTCCTTTGTTGAATAGTCCTACCTGATCCTTGCATAAGCATCTCCACATTATCCCAAATCTCCTTGGCAGTTTTTGTCTGTTTTTGGTCATTTAAGCTCATTTTTGAAGGTAAAAGATATGTGTAATTAAGCACATATCAGTGATCCTAGATTCTCATCAAATTTCTGGAAGTCACTGATATGTGAGAAATCACATATCCTTTTTATACCAAAAATGGCCTTAAAATGAAAAAATGTGCAAAAATATGCTTGTATTTGTGTATTTTGTTGTTTGTGAATGTGTAGGTACGGATATTGCAAAAATCACAAGAAAATGGTCAAAGCCGGGCAAACTCGAACACGGGAATGGAAAGAGTGCACAAGAGCCGGAAGTTTGATAGCAAAGGTCAACAAAAGTCAAATGGTCAACTCTTGGTCAACCACAAAATGACAAAACCCTTAAATCTCCAAAAACAGCCCCTCAATGTTAAATAAATTTCACAAATGGTCCTTAAACATTTAACACCGTTAGTCCTTTGTAATTAAAAAGACTAACGGTCGTTAGCCATTTAACCAAACCCAAAACCATATTACCTTTAATCCTTTCACCCGGCCCATTCCTTTTTAAATAACCCACAAGCCCAAGTCAACCCCCCTTTTACCCCGGGTCAAACACAAAACAATAAAAGAAAAAGGGCGCGAAGGATTTACTATTCATCCTTCGTCCCTAAATTTACCCACGTCAAAAATTGGAAAGATTTAATCCCTTCTAGATGCAATTCAGCATGGCAACAATGATTCCAAGTGCCAAGCTCCACGTTGGCAATGAAATGCGTCATCAAAAAGCTTTGATTGGTCAATCTTACAAGAGGGACTGACACGCGGGTTTTCAAAGAAACACACCAAAAAGGGGAATATTGCACTAAAAAATGTAAAAGAAGTACAAGGCCTCTGATACAGGGAATGCCACACTGGCAATCCGTGTGATCGCATATTGATCCAATGGTAAAGACTGAAGATCTAATGATTGGCAAGAATTGATGGCTAAGATCAAAAGGAGCGTGTATGAGAGTCTGGAAGCTTCACTCAGCCCTTATAAATATAGCTCACTCCCTCATTCATAATTATCTTTTACTTTTCTAGTTTTAGTGTAGCTTATAGAATTAGCTTATGTAATTTTTCTTTCAAAATGTTTTTAGCTTGTTGTATTTACTTAATGTACTTTCATTTAAGCTTGTAACCAGTTTCAAATTAGTAATAAAAGTTTGTTTTTCTTATTAATGAATTGTTACTTTATGATTTCCTTTAATTCAAAACTGTTTGATTAAGCTGTCCTTTGTTAACATAAGCTCATTAAGCTCTTTAATCCAATCATAAGCTGGCTAATTACTCAACTAAGTTCTTAAAAGCTTAGTTGAGCTTATCTTATTCAAATCTACAATCAAAATACCACAGCTTATTATGGAAGGGAAGCCAATAAGGGATGGGCTTCCAGGACCTCACCAGCTTATCCTAGGATAAGCTGGAGCTTGTTGATAGCTCATAAGAGCAATTTGATAAGCCTTGTTTAGAGCAAAGGCAATTGTAAGTTCCCAATTTCTTTTTACAGCTTAGCTTTGAATTTTAGTTTATCATGGCTTATTGTTTGCTTATTGCTGTTTAGATTAGCTTATTAATACTTAATATAGTTGTTAGAAGCTTAATTTGTTTGCTTATTAATTTAGAATCTTAGTTAACTCTTATTTTCTATAAAACAGTAAAAAAAACCAAAAATATTAGAATAATGATTAGCTTATTGTTCTAGCTTATTTGTCTGTTTAAAAAGTGCTTATTAGGTCTTAATATAGCTTAATGATAACTGGTATTTGTAACTTGTTCTTTAAATTTCAAATTTATAAGCTTAATTTGGATTTTAACATTTTAAAGGGGTGTTTGGCATAACAGTACTAACTAAGAGTTAGTACTGCTATAGGCCTTTTGTTCCTTTAAATTGATTTTAAATCTAATTTTTAGGTTTATAAGTTTAGAATTTGGAAGATAGTTTGGTTTAATCAAGTTTTCATAGGGTTGTAGATGGTTAAGTTTGAATCTGTGATCATTAGATCAAGAATTTAAGCAATGTTAGATCAAATTAGTTCTAGTTGTGTTTGCTGCTTTAATAGTACTTGTTTGAGTGTTAACTTAGTGTAGAAATCAAGTCCTTAAGCATGTACTAGTTGGATTTAAGTTTTAGATGTTTTGCTTGCAAACTGCATCAGCATAGCAATTAGACATATAGCTAATTTCTAGTTTAAATATCAGAGGGTAATATTAGCTTTTAGGTCTTGATTTTAATAGCACAAGTAGATTTTAGGTAATAGTAGATCTATTTCAGCTTATTTTGCTTTTAAAAGTTCATTAAGCTATCTGTTTTTAAGTTCAAAATAAGCAATTTGTCTTTTCATAATTAAAAGTGAATTCAGTATATGCTGAGTCTTTAAGCAGTTTTCAACAAGCTTTTTCCTTGTTCTCTTGATTTTCAAACTATGTTGCAAAAGCTGATTTGAGTAGTCTTTTGGATAAGCTTTCTAGAAATATAAGTCTCTTTGCCATAAGGTTCCTTTTACCTGCTTAAAATTAAGCTCAAAAGTAGCTAAGTGTCTGTTTAGATTTCAGTTGTATGATAAAGTGCTTATTTGATTTTCTGGGCTTATTTGCTCACTTTCTTAGCTTATTTTACTTAAATTGCTTATTAGGGGTAGTTTAAGTCCCTTTTAGCTTATTTTACTTAAGGTAAGGCTTATTTGAGCTTAATTGCATTGTAGCTTAAAACATTCTAAGTGTTAAAGCCTATAAGTGATTCTGTCTTTCTTAGCTTATTATAGCTTAAATTCTTTGCTTATTTTTGTTTGTTCCTGCTTATTAGGTGTAGTAGAGCCTGTCTTAGCTTATTCACCCTTTTTATTAGCTTATTTAGTGTAAAAAAGCCAAAACAGTTAACCATTTAGCTTTTTAGTTAAGTTAAGCATTATGTCTTTCTTAGCTTATTTGTGTGCTTATTTGTGGTTTATAAAAAAAGTTGTTTTACAAAAATTGCTTATTTGTTGCTTTTATAAAAAGTTGTAAAAAAAATAGAATTTGCAAAAACATTTGGGAGTAGGGGAAGCCCCGGGTGAGCAAGGCTCGAACCCGGGACCTCAACCCCACACCCAAACGTTTTACACAACACACACTCTACCACTTGCCCTGGGGTCTTTTTCGTTTTATGTTTGCAAAATAAATCCTTTATAGTCATTTTAGCCCGTTTGGTTTATAAGCTGTTTTTGGCTTATTTAACTGCTTATTTGATAAGCTGTTTTCACAAGCTTATTTTTCTTAGATTCTACACTGTTCAAGCTACTTTTCATGATTTTTCTAGTTTTTTTATAAATTGTTTAGTATTTTTTATATTTAATTTTTGTTAAAATCGTTTTTAATTCATAAAAAATTTAAAAAAGTCAAAAAAATATAATTCTTTTTTAGAAAATTTTCTTTTAACATTTAGAACCTAGGAAAATTAGATTTGCTTTCGTAGGGTTTAAATTGCAAAATTTTGTTTTTTAAAGAACGGGATTGAATCCCGTTCATGTTTTAAGTGTTTTTAAGCTTAAATCTCCTTCGTTTTTAGTCTAGTTTTCTTTGATCTAGCTTTTTAGTTAATTAAAACTTATAAAAACCAAAAAGATCATTTTAGGACTTAAATTGATAATTTAGGGTTTTTAGGTCCCGTTTAGATTCCCGTTTTGCGTCTTTAGTTAAAATTTTGTCTTGCCTTAAGTGTTTTTAAGTTTTTGCCTTAGTTTTCCCGTAGTTTTAGATAACCAATCACAATCTTTTTCCATTCAAGCATCGATTGTCAAAACGACTCTTGACTTTCAATTGCTTCCTCGTTGGGGAAACGACCCGAGAATCATACTCCCGGATTACTATAATTGAGATTTTTTTTATTATTATCCTCATTATTATATATTTATATATTTACTTATATTTATATATTTTAAAAGGTATAGTCAGAATTGATCAATTTTTTACAAAGAAGATTTGGATAATTTGTTCGGTCCAATGTTTGAAGAATATTATAAGCAGAAGTTTTCTGATACACCCATCTATTCCGCTGCACAACCGACTCAAGTTCATGAAGACTCACCTTCCACATCTTCAATCATTGTTGACACGCATGAGGCTCCTCCTGTTGTCACTACATCTGACGAACAAACTTCTCCAATCTCTTTGACCGAGGCTGATGAATTTAATCAAGAAGACACTGCTGAGTTTGATGGTAATGCACAGTTTGTTCCATATAATCCTCCAAGTCATGAGGAAATTGAGTCATCCACAACGGCTCTAGTACCATCAAATGTGCAGAATTTCCACCAAGTACAACCCTCAACTCACATTTGGACAAAAGATCATCCTCTAGACCAAGTTATTGGTGACCCATCCAAACCTGTTATGACTCGCCAACGGTTACACACAGATTCTGAGGTATGCATGTATGCTTTAACCGTCAGTACAATTGAACCAAAGAATATCAAAGAAGCTATGGCGGATCATAGTTGGATTGAGTCTATGCAAGATGAGTTGAATCAATTTGAGAGACTTCAAGTTTGGGAACTCGTTCCACGACCAGAAGGAAAGAACATTATTGCTCTCAAATGGCTTTGGAAGAATAAGTGTGATGCTGAAAATATTGTGGTTCGAAACAAAACTCGTCTTGTGGCTAAAGGATATAAGCAGGAAGAAGGCATTGATTTTGAAGAGTCATTTGCTCCTGTTGCTCGTATTGAGGCTGTTCGGATGTTTATTGCTTATGCTGCTCATAAGAATATCACTATCTTTCAAATGGATGTCAAAATGGCTTTTCTTAATGGTCCTTTGAAAGAAGAAGTCTATGTCAGCCAACCTGAAGGATTTATTGATCTAGAATTTCCAGATCACGTCTACGGGTTGAAAAAAGCTCTATACGGTCTTAAGCAAGCACCTCGTGTATGGTATGACAAATTGTCTTCTTTTCTAATTGAACATGGGTTCACTAAAGGTATTATTGACCCGACTCTGTTCATACGACATCACGGGGGAGACATATTACTTGTTCAAGTATATGTTGATGACATTATTTTTAGATCAACAAATCCAGATTTTTCAAAACATTTTGCAAATCTAATGAAAAATAATTTTGGAATGTCGATGATGGGTGAACTAAAGTTCTTTCTTGGACTTCAAGTTCATCAATCTCCCCGTGGCATATTCATAAGTCAGTCGCAATACGCAATTGAATTGTTAAAGAAACATAGTCTGGATGAGTGTGTCTCCATGAGTACACCTATGACAACTGAGAGGTTGGATGCTGATTTACAAGGCACTCCTACTGATCAAACGACTTATCGTCGTATGATAGGATGGCTTATGTACCTAACAGCCAGTCGATCATACATTGCATTTGCTACTTTTGTATGTGCTTGTTATCAAGCACGTCCTACAGTCAAACACTTCAAAGAGGTAAAACGGATCTTTCGGTACCTAAGACAGTCCTATAACATGGGCCTATGGTATCCGAAGGATTCTGGATTTGAACTAATTGCCTATTCAGATGCGAACCATGCAGGATGTAAAGATGATTGTAAAAGCACATCAGGAGGATGGCAATTTCTAGGAGGAAAGTTCGTGAGTTGGAGTTCAAAGAAATAAGATTGTACTGCGGTGTCAACTGCTGAAGCTAAATATGTTTCCCTGTCTGCATGCTGTGCTCAAGTTATTTGGATCCGTACTCAACTGCTTGACTATGGATATAAGTACAATCGGACTCCGATGTACTGTGACTCCAAGAGTTCCATTGCTATTTCATGCAATCCGGTCCAACATTCTAAGACGAAGCATATTGACATCCGGTATCATTTTATTAAAGAACATGTTGAGAAGGGTACTGTGGAAATTTACTTTGTCGGGACAGAATACCAACTAGCGGATCTATTTACTAAGGCGCTTCCAAAAGAAAGCTTTGAGTATTTAGTTCATCGAATTGGTATGAGATGTATGACTCCAACTCAGTTGGAAAGCCTGACAAAGTTATCTTCTTGAAAAGGTCATACATCAAAAATATGTAAATAAAATTTTCAAAAACAAAAGAATTTTTTTTTCAAAATACCAAAAAGATTTGACATATTTTTCATTAAAAAAAACACCTTAAATTAACAAAATCTCATGCTTAGTTTCATGATTCCAAGTTTTTATAAAAAGCTTTCAAATTGAAAATACGGAATCATGATCTAAGAGGGAGTTATTAAGATTTTTCATTCTCAAACATCATTTTCAAAATTAAATAAAAACAATGATTTCTCACAAAGAATGAATTTGAAAAATGTTATGGTTTCAAGGGGGAGTTTGTGAAAATTTATAAACAAATTTCAAAAAAACAAGGTCTGAATTGAAAATTAAAAGTACAGGGGCTAAAAGTGTCAAATTTCAAAAATATTTTCGGTGTGTATAAAAAGGGGAGTCATTTTTTAATTTCACTTTTTATTATTACCGAATCCATTTCCGAGTTTGAAAAGAAATTCATTCTAAGCTTTCTAAGTTCATTACAACGATTTCAATTTCATTTCTTACTCAAACGTAAGTAGATTAACGTGTTTTGATTGTTCTTTGATGGTTTTAGGTTACCGAATTTAAATTCGGTAAAGATGAAGATTACCGAGTTTGTGTGTGATTGAATTTTTGTTGAATATTACACATTTAGGTTAATATTAGGCATCGATTAAGTAAAAATGTGATAAATGGCCTTACAGTGATAATAGAATGAATAGGATTGACTTTAGTTTGAAACTCGGATGTAGATTACCGAGTTTGATTTTTTATCGAGTTTAATTATTTGCTTAAAGTGCTAATCTGGAAATAATATCATCATATAATGGATCGAGTTTGGTTTTAATAAGTTCATATGAATCATCGATTGTTAAACTCGTAATAGTAAAAAATTTAAACTCGGAAAGGTCAAATGGTCAAACTCAGTAAGAAGTCAAATGTCAAAACTTAGTTACAGTTTACTTGTTGAAATGTGAAGACGTTTGAGAAAGAAATAATGTTGTTGACTAATGTTTGTGATGCTTAATGTTTGAATGCCCGTGGAACAAAAAGATCAGTTTCTCATGTGTTGTGAAAAACGACAAATAATTTTGGCAAAGAAAACAAGTTTTCATGAATTCTAAGCTGTGGGTCATATATGTCTATTCGTAATTGTTTAAGTGGACTAAGTCATGTCCGGCTTAGGCCGTTTTTTGCAATGAACAGAACGAGGAGTGAGTGACTTAGTGTCCATTTAATTATTGAATTAGATGTGTTTGTATTCATGGTTTAAGATTCATAACAAAAAGTAAAAGCAAAAGTGTTTTTATAAACTTGAAGTTGTTAATCCAAATCACAACTGTTTAAGTGGACTAAGTCATGTCTGGCTTTGGCCGTTTTCTGCAATGAACAGAATAAGGAGTGAGTGTCTTAGTGTCCATTCAGTTGTGGGTTTGTGATTACATGCTTCTATGTTATCCTTATAAAGAAAGTTTTTGTCAAAAGTTTCTGGAAAAAGTTCTCAAAATCTGTTATTGTGTCAAAATGATACTCTTTCACAAAACAATTTTAAGAAGTTGAATGATTTCTCTTTAATTTTTCATAAAAGAGTCTTGATTTAAATCAAAAGAGAAATTTTCATCATTCTTGAAAGAGTATCATGTCACAAAGAATTTCTGGTGAGGATATTCTAAAAACAGAAAGAGAGAGCTAAATCCATACGCGAAAAAGCAAATCAAAAGTGTGTTCGAAAAAGAATTGCCAGAACACACAAAAATTGGTAAATCAAAAGAATAAAGCGTATGGCATGTGCTAGAAAAAGCAAGAACGAGCACATGGGAAAGAAACTGATCAAAAATATGTTCAAAAAGAATTGCCAGAACATATAAAACAGACAGAGTGGAAAAAGACAAAAATGTCAAATGAATTGTTTGTTATCTAACATCTCAATTGTATTCATTCAGTAATCATCATGGCACAACAACAACATGCACCTGATGTTCATCCAGATGAACTGTACCCTCCGAACAAGAGATATGATCTTATGGATGCTAACAAGAAAGTTGATCTTGAGCATGTGTAATGTCCGCCAGAAAGCAAAATTCCGACGAATATCATTAAGAATTATTCATTACGATTCAGCATTGTAGCTTCTTCATCCATTCCATGGATTTATATGGCACAGTTCTGGCATACTTTGAAGGAAGACGGATCAAAGTATCGGCTCAGGTTTATGCTGGACAAGAAAGAACTCACTCTTACACTGGATGACTTCACACAAATATTTCATCTTCCACAAGCAACTGCCAACAATCATAATTCACTCATACCACCACCATCATTTTCTGACATGGTTCCATTCTATAAGCAAGTATTGGGATTTACAATAGAGTTAAAGACACAATCGAATTTCAAGACTACTGGTCTTCTGCAGCCATGGCAAACGTTATGCAAAATATTCTCCAAATGCTTAACAACACATGTCACTGGATGGGACCAACTGCCATTACAGATAATGCAAATGCTGTATTGCTTTGTCAATAACATTCATGTGGATTATGCGGAGTTACTATGGGAAGAACTCTACTATTCACTTTATCATCCAACATCTTCGATTCCATATCCAAGATTTACAAAGATCATCGTCAGTCATTATATGATTATCTTTCCTGAAATCTGAAGACGTGTTTGAGACATGTATCACAACTTGCAAGATGATGATATCATGAAGAATATTTTTAACTCAGGAAGACACAAAAATAAAGTTAGAATGCAGATACCAGTTGGATGATCACGGATGAAATGAAGCACACAAAGCATTATTGGATGTATACGGCGGTGTTTGGGATAGATTTTCCTCTGACTCAGTCACAACCGACTGAGTCTACCCAAGGAACGCATAGGATAACTAGCGCCCCTAGGTCACCTAACCCTGATAAGGAAGCCGCAGAGTCAAGTGTTCCAAGATGATCAACTATGATTCGTCTTCGTATCCCTGAAAGGAGATCCACACGTCTTACACCACTAGCTCCAGTTCCAACTGTTGACAAAGCATATGAGATGATTTTACAAGATACATTACAAGTTAGTCTTGATGAGCATACAAGTCGTGAGGAGCAGGAAGCAAGAGAAAATGTAGCACTGGTTGATGAGCAATTGGCATCTGAAGAAATTGAAAAGATGGTGGATGGACAAGAGAATATTGTTGATGATAGTTTAATCCCTAGGAATGATGAACCAAATATTCCCGGTACTAGGATAGAGCCCCGGAGTGATAAGGAAGGTTCGGAGGTAGGGATTGCTAAAGAAAAGGAAGTGGAGATTTCTAAAGAGAAGGAGGTGGAGCTAACTAATGTTGTTATACCAGTAAATGTAAATGATGAAGATGAAGAAATAACTAACGAGGTGTATGAATTAAAGAGAAGGGAGAAAGGGAAACTTGTAGATGAGACTAGGAATTCACCAATTCCCACACCAATTAGATCTCCTAGGATTCATACTAATCTCGTATCTTTGGATACCGAGAAACTCTAGGAATTGAAGGATACTCCTCATACTACATCATCATTAAGTTCACCTCACAAAAACTTAGCTAAAACAAATCGACTTCTATCATTGTTTAAGACAAAACCTACTCGCTTTAAACGCTACAAGAGCTTCTTTCACGAGTTACAAGGACGTTATGGTTTCTTCTTTGCACATCTACGGGCGAGGTTCATGCCAAGAAAGTCATTCGATACACTTGCTGATAATCTTCATGATGTAATGGTTAAGACATTACCTGCTATGGTTGATAAACACATTAAGGAGTATGTTTTGAAGCAAGTTCCTGAATAAGTTTGTAATTAAGTTCCAGTGTATGTTGCGGAAGGGTTGATTCTAGAGAGGAAAAAGTCTAAAAAAGAGACTGAAAGGTTGATTGCTAAAGCTATTTTGCAAGAACGTGGAAATATTCAGGCTCAAATTAAGACATACATTGATAATGCAATTGCCAATGTCATTCCTTCTGAAGTCGATGCATCCATTCGAAGTTATATGTCTAGACATATTCTTCATGTCCATCCGGCTCAATCACAAACATCCTCTGTTCCAGAACAACAATATCAACTATATCTTGCTATGAAAGACGATCCTCAATTGCAACAACAAGACATAGCAATATGGTTGGCTCTCTAGATGAAGTTTGAAAGAAATACGATACTATAAACTGCATGTAAAACTCCTGCCGTTCGTCCAAGAGATTGGGACGATCCTCATGATGATGCTCATCCTGAGGGGGAGAATAATGCAAAGCGGCAGAAGACTTCGAAGTATGAAGCTTATGTGTCTGGAGAGTCATCATCTGGACAAGTTTTTCTAGAGGAACAAGCTCCATCAACCTCAGGTAATCAAGAACAAGATGATGATTTTGATTTTTGGACTGACTCTTATGCTTCAGACGATGATGAAATTCTAATGAAGCAAGTATCACAAGACATTACGAAAGAAGTGTCGCTAACCATTGATGAAGCTAAGCTAAGAAAGATGGCTGATGAGATGCTGAGACAGAGATGTACTTCTGGAGATGAGCATCAATATCACATTGATCAGATGAAGAATTTCTTGAAGAGTGACATTGTCTGGGAGAGTAGAAAATAAATTCTTGTCTCTCTACATCCATAAAAGATCACACCATTAGTTCATAGGTGTCAAAAAGATCCTGAAGCTCCAGCATTATCTCTGATTAATCAAGATCTTTTGTATTTGAAGAAAAGAAATTATGGACCCGAGAAGATAGTATTGTCACTTCATAAGTTTCCAACAATTATCTTCAACGATGATGATATTGAAGAACGAACTTCCAGATGGGTGAATAAGTGTGTAAAGAAATTTAATCCTTATGCTCGATATGGTGTTGAACATTGGAAGAATCCTCATGCGAAGATCTTCTACATAAGGAAACAGAAAGAGCCTAGAAAACTAAAGGAAGAGATTTATTCAAACTCAAAAATTATTCAAGTCATCAAGACATATTGGGAATTGGGTCATGAACACAGGTTTATCACAGAGATTGTTGCAAGAAGAGCTAATGATTGCATTGTATTAATTATCGAGCCTGATTAGAAGAATCTTAACAAGAACGATATTGAGGACATATACTTGTTGATTATGAATGGCAAGGTACCGGATTATGCAGATACAGAATTGCTATGGTCTTTATCAGTCTTCATTAGAAGTACAGTGATATGGGAAAGAGTGCATGACTTCCAACTTGGAATTGAAAGCTATCAACAGAAGGTTAATCTCACTGCACCAACAATGACTTTCCCAGGAATTGAAGAGCATGAAATGTTCTCCATCATCTATGAGCCTGTGCATGAAATTATTTACAAGAATAGTAAGAAAGAGAAACGGGTGATGAGACATTCAGAAATCCATAAGTTTTGTAATGCTACATTAAATAGAGTGTTAGAAGGTTTGAAGAGTTATAATAATGATGTCAAGTATGGATACGTACAAAAAGATCTCACCAAAGATGAAACAGAATACTTGAAGTTGTTTGAATAAGAGATTGAAGAAAGATTGAAGTATCGAAGGTAGATGAGAAGATGGGAGATGTATGTGAATGGAAGACCACTTGGATCAAGAAGAGAACGTCCTGAATAATCAACCTTTAGGGAGAGATTGTTAGGATCATTAAAAGTGTCGATTATGTGATTTTGTATTATTTAAGTCATTAGTGTTTCTTTTGATAATGTCAAAGTAGTTTGAAATAAGGTATATTATGCAAAAAAAATGAAATAGCATAATTACCAAAGTCTAGAGACTAGATGTGACAAGTTAGGAAAATAAGAAAGGGAAGCTTCCTTCCATCAACTATAAATACCCCTATAATCTTCATTAGAGGGTGATGCACTTGTAACAAACTCTTACATTTTCCCTCCCTTTTATTTCATTTGAATTTCAAGTACTTGCCTTCTCTACTATTCTCTCTATGCATACATGTTCGATATGATTGATTCAAGATTAATGTGACCTATCAATTATGTTGGTCTATCATGAAACTATAGAAATAATAGCATCTGATGCATGTAAAAGGTACAGGTGGCCACATCCAATATTTACATCCGCATGCATGCGACATTATAAAACCAAACTTGAATATTATTCAATAAAAATCATATTTCAAAAATATGCATATTTGGTAAAAACGGTGTAATAGATTGAACGTTTTTAATAGTCTATATCCCCTCTATCGAGTTAAACGCGGTCTAGTCACGTTCCCTTTAAAGTTATTAAATTGAGCTTCTCAATCTTTGTTACTAATTTACCCTCTGAATAGCATTCTTGCTGTTTGTTAAATATTTGATATGATGGGGTAAAATAACTTTCATTTTATAAGTTTAATGCTACTAACAAAATATAGCACCATTAAACTTGGGGGACTATATGGGTATGATAACACCATTAACTATATCATTTTTGGTATTAGCCCGATATTTATTTTAACACACGTGAAATACTACTTTATTAATTCGAAAGTATATGTGTAAATGCCTTTTATGGGACATAAAGATGAGCAACCTCATAATCAGCTCCATACTTGAAAGAGATATTCTTCAAAAAGTACGAGGATGGGTAACCTAATAATTAACCCAGCCGCAGAAGTACGTCCTCCGTTGGTCTTAAGACGAATGTAATATTCACATCAGGACGGGTAACCTAACAATTAACCCAGCCACATAAGTACTTTCTCCATTGGTCTTAAGATGAATGTAATATTCGCATCAGGACGGGTAACCTAACAATTAACCCAGCCACGGAAGTACGTCCTCCGTTGGTCTTATGACGAATGTAATATTCGCATCAAGAAGGGTAACCTAACAATTAACCCAGCCACGGAAGTACGTCCTCCGTTGGTCTTAAGACGAATGTAATATTCGCATCAGGACGGGTAACCTAACAATTAACCCAGCCACGGAAGTACGTCTTCCGTTGGTCTTAAGACGAATGTAATGTTCGCATCAGGACGGGTAACCTAACAATTAACCCAGCCACGGAAGTACGTCTTCCGTTGGTCTTAAGACGAATGTAATGTTCGCATCAGGACGGGTAACCTAACAATTAACCCAGCCACGGAAGTACGTCTTCCGTTGGTCTTAAGACGAATGTAATGTTCGCATCAGGACGGGTAACCTAACAATTAACCCAGCCACGGAAGTACGTCTTTCGTTGGTCTTAAGACGAATGTAATATTCACATCAGGACGGGTAACCTAACAAATAACCCAGCCATGGAAGTACACTCTCCAATAGTCTTAAGACGAATGTAATATTCACATTAGGATGGGTAACCTAATAATTAACCTCGCCACGGAAGTACATTCTCGTTGGTCTTTGAAGTACGTCCTGATGGAACCCGATGTATCAAGAATCGAAGTTGGTTACCACTCTTTGGTAATTTGAGGGACTTAATCATGCATGAATCCTATAAATCGAAGTATTCCATCCACCAGGTTCTGACAAGATGTATCAGGATCTAAAGAAAATCTATTGGTGGCTTAAACATGAAGGCGATCATCGCTGAATATGTTGGTAAGTGTTTAACATGCTCTAGAGTTAAAGCAGAATGTCAGAAGCCATCCGGCTTACTGATACAACCAGAGATTCCTACATGGAAATGGGAAAGAATAACGATGGACTTCGTTACAAAACTACCCAAAACATCAAACGGACATGACACAATTTGGGTCATTGTAGATCGCCTTACCAAATCAGCACATTTCATCCCTACCAGAGAAACGAATAGTATGGAAACCCTTACAAGGTTGTATATAAAGGAGATAGTTTCACGGCATGGAGTGCCGATATCCATTATCTCGGATCGTGACAGTCATTTCACATCCAGATTCTGGCAATCAATGCAGAATGCTTTGGGTACTCAATTAGACATGAGTACGACATATCATCCCGAGACTGATGGACAAAGTGAAAGAACCATCCAAACACTCGAAGACATGCTTCGAGCCTGTGTTATAGATTTTGGAAAAGGATGGGAGAGACACTTACCACTGGTAGAATTTTCTTACAATAACAGTTACCATGCCAGTATTAAGGCAGCACCATTTGAGGCACTTTATGGTAGAAAGTGTCGATCACCTGTCTGCTGGGCCAAAGTTGGAGATGTCCAACTCACGGGACCAGAGATAATCCATGAAACCACCGAAAAGATAGTTCAAATCCGACAACGCTTGCAAGCTGCAAGAGATCGGCAAAGGAGTTATGCCAATGTAAGGCGAAAACCTTTAGAATTCCAAGTTGGAGATCGTGTTATGTTAAAAGTGTCACCTCGAAAAGGTGTCATCCGATTCGGAAAGCGAGGAAAGCTTAACCCCCGGTACATTGGACCATTTAAGATCCTTAAAAGGGTCAGCCCAGTGGCATACACACTTGAGCTTCCTGAAGAACTCAGTAATGTCCACAGTACCTTCCACGTTTCTAACTTAAAGAAATGATATCTGACGAATCTCTCGTCATTCCAATGAAAGAGCTTCGACTAGATGACAAACTCAACTTTGTGGAAGAACCAATAGAAATTATAGATCAAAAAGTCAAGCAACTGAGACAAATTCGTATCCCTATAGTCAAAGTAAAATGGAACTCAAAAAGAGGACCAGAATTTACGTGGGAATGCAAAGATCAAATTCGTGCCACGTATCCACATCTATTTTCAAACATCACTCTAACATCCAACTAAATCACGAGATGATATTTCTTTAAGGTTGGAAGACTATAACAACCCACAATTTTCTTCTATGTAATTATCCATATATTAAATTAGATGCAATTTTCCTTAGTGTAATTTCCATCTATTAAATTAGATGCAACCATTTTCATGGAAAGATTTTTCCATCCATAATGTAACGTAACTTACATTACAAAAGTAAACGTGCTCTCGCAACCTACCAATGCTAATTTTATCAACATTTATGTCAAGTAAACATTATAATATGTCAAGCAATATGTTTTAATCACCATTTTACCATACAACGTACTTTCCATAACGTTATATCAAAACGGATTTTAACGTTTATATCAAAACCTTGACTACATGTAATGTTTACATACAAAACATATGTACAAGCTTTTAAGGCATGTGTACAAGGTTACAATGCATAACTTTTAAATAACTTTTCCCTCCTAAATCAATATACAACTTATTTAAGCTCTAGGTACAAGTCAATTAAGCTCAAGATTCAAATAAGCCTATTTTCCCTCCATTTTTCTAAGGTATTTTGTACCATCTTTCTAGCACAACTTAAAAGCTTCTAATGCACAACATTGGAACTATATTAATCCTAAACCCTAACCCTAATTCATCCTAACCCTAATCCTAAACCCTAACCCTAGAAGAAAACCCTAAAACTAGTTTACCTAGTTTCGAACCAAAATTAAGCAACCACCCTCCCTCCACCATGATCCACCACCTTGCTAGCCTCCTTGTCACCACCTAGCTAGCACCCTACCACCTCTATCACCACCTTAGGCTCCAAGGCAATATAACCACCTCCATCACCTCCTTTGGTAACCGAAACCACCCCACCACCTTACACCTCTCCATACCTGTAACATCCGGTAATTTTCGGAATTTTAAATGACTATTTTATCATTTGACTTTTTGGGTCTGACTTGACTTTTAAACTTTTGGTCTTTTATTGTCACATAAAAACGATTACCCCGTAACCGGTAATTTTTCGGAACATATTTAAAGGAGATATATGTTATTCCTAAGTTGATTTATCAAAAACAAGCAGCTAAATCACGTTTTCATTATTCGGACTCTAAAGCAATTTGATGTAAAACGACATTCCTGACAACTTTTTAGTTTTCACCGAGACCCAAAAACAGTCAGAAGCTGACTAAAATACCCTCGCAAAGTTTTGAAAGCCGCGTACAACGCGTACCGACTCAAAAATAATTAAATCATATTTAATTATCAATTTTTATTAAATAAAAATATTTAATAAATTATTTATCATGATATTCGAAAACGTTTGTTAAAAACGTAATTATTCAAGTTACGGTTCATTTTACGGATAAAATTATCAGTGATACACAAATAAATAGTAGACATTTTAAATAAATGTTATGAAACAATTATGAAATAAAGTCGTGTAAATACTCATTTTTATGGGAAAAATAATTTGGAAAACAATGGCGCAAGTTTCGTGTCTTGAATCATTCGTTAAGTCGCTCAAACGAGTCCCGAACCACTATTCTACAAAATAATACTCAAAAGTTACCCCTTTGGTCCCTGTGGAAATATTACACAAATAACCCTAAACTATTGGCAACTTGACACTTTTCTTATAACTTTTAATATAAAAATAAAAGTTATATAATTTTTTTTCATTATCATTCTTATAAAAACACACACACCCTCTTCTCTCTCTCTCTCTCATTTCCGGCCAGCCACCACCGCCGGCCACCACCGCCGCCGCTCGCCGCTGCCGGAAAACTTTTCCGACGGACTTTTC
Organism: Tanacetum coccineum; assembly: GCA_026074375.1. NCBI lineage: Eukaryota > Viridiplantae > Streptophyta > Magnoliopsida > Asterales > Asteraceae > Tanacetum > Tanacetum coccineum. The sequence continues at coordinate 54,351 of BQNB010003744.1, forward strand.
CGGCCAAGACCAAATATGCTCCCCATCAACCGATCTATCCGATCTACTACACCACTCTCCGCCACGCGCCACTCCCCATCACCTGCCACCACACCCCCCACTGCCATCCCCATGCCACCATCACCACATCCACCACGACAGCCACCATAGAAGGGTTCGTTTGGTTTTGTTTTTCATAGACTAGGGTGCGTGTGGTTTATTTATGGCACCACCAGGGTGCGTTTTGTTTGGGTATCAACAAAAGGGGTGCGTTGGTGTTGTTTTCTAAACACCACGAAGGGTGTTTGTTTCAGCGGTTTAGCAGCGGCCACCACCACCAAGGGTGGGTTCGGTGACAGCTACCCTCGTAGGGTGCGTTTGGCTTAACAGCCACCACCAAGGGGCGTTTGGTTCTCGGGTTTCTCACGCAAGGGTGCGTTTGGTTTCGTAGCACCAGTTAGGGTGCGTTTGTTTTCGCTGCCAACCACCCACAAGGGTGCGTTTTGGTTCATATCACCACAAGGGGCGCGTTTGGATGGCTGGGGTACCAAATAGGGTGTGTTTGGGTTATGGTTTGCACCAGCCGAGGGTGCGTTTGGGGTTAGCGGAAAAACTGTAAAGAGGTGTTTGGTTGGGCAAATTTGCACAAAGGGGCGTTCGGTTGGGCAGATTTCCATACAAGGGTGTTTGGTTTGGCATTTAACCAAACAGGGGTGTTTGGTTTGTTGATAACACCATAAGGGTGTGTTTGGTTGTGCAGAAAACACTAAGGGTGTGTTTGGGGTTAGAAGAAAAATCGTAGGGTGCGTTTGGGTGTGTAGAAAACCATTAGGGGTGCGTGTGGGTTTAGAGAAGACAACAAAGGGGTCCGTTTGGTTGGTTTAGCAGAAATAGGCGCGTTTGGTTTAGCGAAGCAACATAGAGTGAGTTTGGTTTACAAAAACGGACTAATAAATATATTTCAATATTTGATTATAAAACCGGATATAATGGTGGTTTAAATTGGTTAAATAAATGTAATATTTATTATTTGGTTTAGTTTAATATATATATATATATATATATTTAAAACGTGCGAGTAATTGCAAAACGGATTGATTGAAAAAGGATCTGAGTTATATAGCTTTAAGATTGTTTAATTTATAATTATACAATAAACCGATACATAAACGAAAGTTATACTTTTACAACAACGCAACTAGTTTAGTTAAAAGTCGTAACGAAACACTAAATTATAAAATATTATTTTATAATTCTCGACTGGAAGATAAAGTCGTAATGATTGTAAAAGCTTTGAAAATGTCGGTTATATATTATGAAGCTTTAAAACGTGCGTTCACTTTTATACGAGAACTATTATTAAGTAAATTGGTGATTTCCCGAACGCGTGTCGAAACGTTTTGCTTCAGTTATTTTTCTCACGTTTCTTATTTAATACTTACAAAGTATTATATACGTCGATTATTTATTTGATTGGTTTTCTTTGTTATATAATTCACAGTATGAGTTATATAATTGTTATTTTTTTATAAGTAATATAAATATGAGAAACCATGTTTGTATGCGATCCCACATGACCAATCTGGTCTGCAAATGACCACATCCCCGATAGGGTAGAGTCTTATGACTTCTTTCAAGAAGAGAGTCGATTCAAACATTGAATAAAGACTTAGTGAAACCTTATGACTACACAAAGTTAAATAGTCTTTATGAAATTTTTAAACCCCCGACTCAGCATTAAGAAATTCAGTTCGCACAGGCAAATGAAATAAGAAAGAAAATGCGGAGAAAATCTTTTGTGAAAACAAAACCAAATATTTTCAAAAACATCGATTTCTTACCGGTTCGTCAAAATCAATAAGACAAAAGTAGACAAGCATATAATGTTTGCATGAATAACATTAATATCCTGAAAGAAATTGTCGATCAAGCATGGGTAAAACATTTTCAAACGACCGTCTTCATCTTCGTAACCCAACTGCTCAAGATATGGAAATCCTAATTAAGACATGTTTGATGCCCCTTGCCCTTAAGACTCAGAATGATAGTTTCGCATTTGTTCATGAACTAGCAAGAATGCATGCAAATTTAAAGTATTGTTGAATCTCTTGAAAATGAATTGATGAACTTGAATCTGATATGGCCAGAATTTTCCTACATGTATGATTACTTTTGCAAGTAATGTGTGTCTAAAGATGTTATGTGTTTTATTGCAATCTTCATCTAATTTAGATGAGATCACTGAATTACAATGGCTTTATCTTCTAAGTCAGGAATGTGACTGTTCTTGCACAAAGCTTTCTGGAACAAACTGTTTGTAAGTAAAGAGATTTACACTGAGCTTTTACGAAGTTTTGCTAAATTAGAAGACAATCTAGTTCTCTTGAAAATCAATCCTTACAACAAAGGTCAAGAAAATTGAAAATGACTCAGTTTGCAAAAGAAAAGCTGTTAAATGTATTTTTCGAAAGAACGTGAAACAATATTTTAAATACCAAGATTTGAAAGCTCACTGCAAGACAAGAACATTGCAAAAAGTGAGTTAAAGTAACTCATTGAAAAATGCAAACAGGAAAATATGTTGGACACTAAGTTGTATAAACACATCTGTTGTTCGACAACAAATGCTACAATGATTCCAAAAACCTCAGTGTTAGAAAACGACTCCTTTTTTCAGACTCTCTTGAGAGAACAAATTTTGCAAAGAAAAAGTCGGTTTCAAAAACTAATGAGTCAGAGGGTTTATCAAAACCAGTCACTCCACAGAATTTGCCTCAAACAGCAACGCAAGCTGATAGTAACATAATATGCATATAAACCAAAGCATGTATCGATTTGCAAGTTTAAGTTACACTACAAAATAACTAGAGCACCACAGTTGGACTCAGACTTCTTGGATTACTAATCCTCGCGTATATAATCTACAGGCTTCTTACATGATAGCTCACAAAACTAATGTCTAGAGGACCACAGCCTAGGAGCAATCAAATGAAGATTAATGGTCGTGCCAAACATTAGTCATGTGAAGTTTAGAAGACTGGAAGTAGAAGAACTCCTGGATTTCTATTATTGCTAATCAAACATAGTCTGTAAACTACGGTGTAAGACAGTTAAATTCCAGATCAGCGAGATGTTAAGGACTATTTTGTGCTACTTGTGGAAAATGGTGTTTCATTCGAATCATGATTGCTTGTGTATCAAGTTTTTGAATGTCGTGAATGCTAGAACTAAGAAGCTAAGGTATTGTGCCTATTAGTACTAGGAACCCAAAGTCCAAGCAAAACAAATTGTTGAACATACCTAGAAAACAGTTGCATCAAATCAACTATCACTAATTCCTAGTGGTTAATATGGATGTTGTATGAGGAAAATAATAAGGCATGGAATGGTGAGGGGATAAGAAAACAATCCCATCAGGATTTATATTGTTTTTTTATAATAGGTTCCTAAGACAAAAAAGAAATGGGTGCCTAAAGTTAGGAATGAGAATTTGCAAAAGAGAGTTAGTTTCGCTATAAATAATGCATCTAGGATAACTAATGTCTTGAAACTCACAAATACTTTAGGATCCAATTTGTCAAGTATTCCATCGTCCTCTAATTCTCTTGCAAATTGTACAACTCATCCTATTCATTGTGATTCTGGATGCACAGGCAAATGACAGGCATATCTATCGCTTCTGTTTGCAACTTGTTGAAATATATATGTTGGTACGTTCAATTTGGCAATGATCAATTTGCTCCAAATTCTGGGTTATGGAGATTTGGTTCAAGGAAATATTACGATCAACAGGGTTTACTACGTCGAAGGTCTCAATCACAATCTTTTCTCGGTTGGTCAATTCTGTGATGCGGATTTGGAGATTGCATTTTGGAAATATACGTGTGTTGTTAGAGATCTTCAGGGAAACGACTTACTAACCGATAATCGTGGAACTGATCTCTATCCAATTTCTCTTCAAGAAACAACTTCATCAGTTCCAATCTGTTCTTATGGATCTTAAGTCACCCTTACTCAAGCATCTGGCTATGGCAATCGAAGACTTTATCATCTCAACTTCGATACACAACTTGCTCTGACAAAGAAAGAGGTTGTGTATTGGTTTAATTTACCAAAAAATGAAGTATGTCAAAAAAATTTGCAAAAATTTTCGATATTTTTTAAAAAAAATTTCGAAAAAAAAAATTTTCTAAATTTTTTCAAAAAAAATGTTTTCGAAAAAAAAAAAATTTTCAAAATTTTTTATAAAAATTTCGAATTTTTTTTTTTCGAAAAAAAGAAAAATATATTAAAACCACAGGGACGATTTTTGAAACTTCCTCAAACGATCGTTAGCTAAATTGACTAACGTTGTCACATAATAACTAACGGTACAAACGTTTTGTTCAAGTTGAAAAATAATTTGAAAGTACATTGGTCATATCGGTAATAAAAAAGTAAATGGTTCATTGTGGTAAGTTTCAGAAAGTAGGTTGGTATTCTATGGCTTTTACCCTATTTTATTTTTGAAAATTTTGAATTTTTTTATTTTTTGGTATTTTGGTGGTAAAAACGGGATTACGTGAAAACAACGACTGCAGGCACAATCAAATCGATAGATCCCCCCATACTAGAATTGAACATTGTCCTCAATGTTTTAAGAAGGGTCTCTACGTAAATCTAAAGCCGTTTATTAAGTATGCTCAAAGATAAACGTTAGTCGATAAGATTTAGGATATTAGATTCCCATAATCATGCTAAGGATTGAAGCTCGAGTGAACGAAGGACAAAACCATGAGCACGAGAGGCTTCATAATCCAGGGACAAAACACGAGAAAGGAAGAGGCGAACCTCCTCACGTCACACTTATTAGAAAATAAAATTTAAAAGGATAAGCATGGGTTGCCACCCACGAAGCGCTTGTTTATTAATGAGTCACTAAGCTTGACTCGATCCCCCATACTTGAGTTGGTCAAGGAGGATAGAAATGGAGAAACAGAACATCCAAGATAGGAATGTCCCCTCCAGAAATCATCATCGGGCTTTCAGAAAAATCAGAAATGATCTTTGAAGGATTAAAGCCCCGATGAGATAAGAGGTGAGGAGATTTTTCCTCATTTGAAGAAAGACTACCAGGATTGAAAACTTTTTCCTCATTTTCGGATGAAAATGGGAGCAAAGTGTCAAAAACTGGAGAAAGAGGATCACGGATGAATGAGATAGAAAATTCATTCGGTGATAGAAATCTCTTGGATTGGACTTCAATGAATATCCCTGGATCGAAAATCTTGTTTCTAGTTTCGGAAGGAAAAGAAACTACAAGATCGGATCCGAGGGAATCATCAGAAGGAGCGAAGTCCGAATCCAGATAAAGGGATGGATGGGTGGGGAAGACATTAGGCACATGAACGTAAAGTTCTCTTATTGTATTATCAAAAATATCCTCCACCACATCTATAGTGAAAATTTTCAAATTGGGCTCATTATCACAATAGAATGCTTCATAATCTGGAAGAGATAAATCAGAATGAGAAGTGGGATTGCCACTACTTTTCTCTTCCATATCAAAGCAGAAAATCTCAGATTCGGGTAAAGAATTATCAGAAGTGTCGGTCTCCTCCAAGAAAGAGTTAGGAAATGAGGAGGGAGACTTTAGTACAAAATCAGTAGATGGAGTGAGATTGTCCTTTAATGCTTCGATCTTAGCAATAAGAAGATTGATATTCAGTAATTTCTCTCAAAGAATATCGTCCTTGATTGTTAGAAGAATATCAGTATCAATCTCTTCATTTTTTGTGTCAAAATCCTTCATCTCCTCTAAGCTAACGAGCTCAGAATCGGGAGGTGATGCATCAACATAATCAATGTCCTTATTGTAAAGAGGATCGTCATCACTCGAAGCATAATCATCGTTGGGATTGAAGAAAATCTCAGAATGATCTTTTAAAGCGTCAAGAGCGTGAGAATTTTTACAAAAAGGCACATCACACATACTGTCGGAAATACCCTTGGACTCACTTGGGATCGGGACAAGGTCCTCAACACTAGACTCTTTCTTTTCAGGAATAGTGCTAAGATGCTCGTCCCCCATACTTAGAGAGTTATCGGGTTCCACAGTCGGTAAGACGGGTGTGATTGCAATAGTATACTCCTCGTCATCATCTTCATCATCATTGTCGTAGAAGGCATGACAATTCCAGTTTGGAGTATTAACATAATCTGCCAGCTCCTCACTTATAATTTTTAAATCTTTAAGAAGTTTACGAAGCAATTCTTGTATATCCTCTGGTTGATGTTGCTTTTCTTTAAAAGCATGCTTAATTTCAAAAAATTTCTCCCAAGCTAGCAATAAAACCTTTGGCGTTTCTCTAAAAGATATACGATTAAACTTCTTTAAAAAGGTTTGTATAGATTTCATTAGGTTTTCTCTGGCTTGCACACTCGTTTCTTGAGGAGGTTGATGAATGACGGTATACTGCGGGGGTTGATATTGGTCAAAACCGGAAGAATTAGAATTATAGCAAAGATTAGGTTCATAGAAATTTTGGTTCAACGGTTGACACTGAAAAGTCTCATGAGGACCCCCGCAGTTTTCACAACAAGGAAATTGTTGTGGAAAACTTGGTGAAGTTTGTGGAAAATTATTATCAAAGTTTTGATTGAAACACATGTCCTGATCGTAGACAAACGGAACTTGAGGTGGACAATCGTAACCACAATGAGCATCGTTCCCACATGACTCACAAGTACACCGTTGACAAAATAAATCGTCTAACGGATCTCCACACCCGTAACAATAACGTTGGTCGATTTGTGGAGGACTTTGTGAAAAAATTTCACTAGGGTCTTGATTATAGACAAATGGTTCTTGAGGTGTATAACCAAAGTTAGGATTGTCATTGAATGACTCAGCAGAGTGAGTTTGGGGTTGTTGAAGTGAGTTGTAAAAATCTTTGAAATGAGTTGGGTTTGGACAGTTATCGAATAATTTTCCATCTTTACCACAACATAAAGAACAAACTTCAACCGTAAACTTTCTTCTACACTGATCACAAGTACATTGTCGACAATGTAGACCACCAAACGGACCTCCACACTTGAAACAATTACATGGGGGTTGTTGAGATGAGTCGGGGGTTTCATCATAAAAGATCGGATTAGGATCACGAACAAATTTATCTACGGAACTCATATTTGAACAACAATGTTCTCTATTATAAAAAGCTCCACAAGACGAACATCCTTTAAACCCATACATGATGATAGAATTAAAGAGGGATAGAGAGAAGAATTAAACAAAATGGGGGTTAAGAAGAATATTTTTTTTTGGATTTTTATGTATTTTAAACAAGAGAAAATATTTTTGGGACCGATAAATAAAAGGTGCGCGGTAGCTCTCTAGAAAAGGTCATTTACGTCGTCAATAAATTCACTATTTATTTTTAGTATTGTACGCGTTTGCTTTTAAATCGTAATCGTTAAGTTAAATCGCGTAAGCTAAAAATTATCTTTCAATATAAACGGGCATCAAACAATTAAATGTTTACATCAAGCAAGTGTTAAGTAATTATTTTGAGTATAATTATTAACTTTGTTTATTTTATTTTTATTGGTTACGTAAAGTAAGTACGTTTCGCGATAAAATACGTTTAGGCATTCTCGGAACCACCAAAACTTTTCTACGCTTCAACAAATACCCAAAATTGTACCTAATACCCAAAATTTATTAAAAATCATCATATATATCAACCCATGGCCGGATTTGATAGAAAATATCAAAGGAAATATCTCATTTTCTTCCAACTTGATATTGTACAAACTTTTCTCAATAAAGTCTTAAGACTTTCACTAGACAAAGACCATAAGACTTCCTCATTTCACTCCTAATGTTTCTTTTGACCAAAGACCTTCCTAATAGTGTATTGGACTAGTCAAATGAGTATATAATGCCCTAGCTAGAAAGTATACACATACACTCTCATTTTACTTAGTGAAAAACACAAAAACACTCTCTTTGTTTCCTCTCTAACCCACGGCATCAACCAAACTCATACAAAAACCCATACAAAAATTATTTACAACATTTACATACATTCCTACAACATATCTAAGATGTCCCAAGGTGATTAGAAGGTTTGGTTTGGAGTTTACAAGGGTTAATTAAGCAAGAAAGCAAGATTAGGGTTTCAAGTGGTTTTAGGGTTTTCAAGTGTTGTAAGCTTGGGTTAAGTAGCTAAACAAGGGTTTAGATCACATTGTTCATCACCACACATCATATTAAGGTTGTCTAAAAACCTTAATCTCTTTACTTTCATGATTTTATGCATATATAATGTGTGTATAGTTAATCACCATCTAAGAACTTGTTTACTTGTAAAAATGGATTTTTACACTTGTTTATGACTTGGAAAACTTTTATATATGTTACATGGATGATAATATCATGTTATGATGGAAGTATAAATAATGTACAAGTGTTGGTTATGTATAAAAAGTATATATAAACAAGTTAACTAAAATGTATACTTATGAAAGTTTATGGATAAATAAGTTTGTACACATTTGGATCTTGTGATTCTTGGACAATATATGGACTAATCATGGACTAGAGACCCTAAGGATGGAATACATGTGAAAATAAGTGTTGTAATGGACTTGTAACAAGATGATTAAGCGTAAAAGTTACAAAATCAAGTTTAAACATGTTTTTATCAAAAACTTCAAAAGCTTCTGTTTTAATTCGAATTTTAAACCTTTGATTTTATATTTTTATCAAATACTACATGTCACAAGGATCGTGGGCATGTAAAGAACTCGAAAAACCGATTTATAACGAATGAGATACGCTAATTACAAGTTATACGTTAATAAACGGGTTTATAAAAGAAATTTTATAAACACAAGTTACAAAATACTACTGATATATAGAGTTGGTTATTTTTCTCAGATCACACATATTTTTAGGATTCCAAAACAATAAGAATCGTAATTTTTCAATTAATAACGAAGGAGTTATGAATTTCGCGAGTTTACGATAATAAATACTTTTATAAAAATAATTTTATAAAAGTTACTGTTCATCTCAGACATGAACATTTTGAAAACATCATTAATATGATAGAACTTTTAATAACAAAGACGTGCTCGAAAGAATCACTAAAAACGGAGTTAAAACGAATAAAATACGACGTTTACGAGTTTACGACGACTAATTTTATAAACTGTTATGAACAGTAAAAAGTACTGTTTACCAGTAGGTCCAAAATATGAAAATGTAATATTTTGATAACTCGTTTTAATACGAAAGCGTAGACATAATAAACGTAAGAAACGGGCTTAAAACGCGAAAGTTACACACTATTTTAACTTGGTGCCTATTCTGACGTGAATGTTTGGTTCGTTTTTAATATAAATTTTTGCGAAACATTTTAGAATCATTTATATAATATTTATACATGTATTAAACTTTATAAATATTATTTTACAAAGACGATTGAATTATTTGTTCGATTATACGAGTACGAACACGGTTATCATTTATCAAACGTAACTTAAATGATATTTCACAAACACAATTAGATGGTGATGTAGCTATATAGAATTATATATGGTAGTAGTTATTCAAAGTACTTAGTACTCATACGACCTATAATTGATTAGGTTGCATTCGGCGTATTCGTGACGCATTTTCTGTGATTTATCTTGTTAACTCATCCACTCGAGGTGAGTTTATAGCCCCACGTTTTACATGTTTTACATATGTTTTTGGGGTGAGAACATGCTTGTTTGCAAATGCATTTACATGGTTGATTACAAATTGGTTTACATACTCATTTACATAGCTCGCTATGGGATACATTATTTGACTTCATTTTTGGTCACAAATACATACTTTACTTTTGAAATGATTACGGATTAGCTTAAGCGGATTGAACTGTGAATTACCTGAGGGTGAGCGCGAATGTTATGAAATAGATCTATTCGGGTGTGACAGCCCCGTTCGGGTGATTAGCTATCACCGGGCAACGAACGTTATAGCATGTCGGAGCAAAGAACTACACACACACACTTGAACAATTACGGTGCCTTGAATAAAGTGGCATACAAGTCTGAGCAGCGGTTTCATGAACTTAGAGTAATCGTAATCATGGTTTTATACACACTTGAACATTTACGTTGCCTTGAATAAAGTGGCAATACTTTGAACAATAGGTTTCCAACTATATTTATAATTTGTGACTATTTGGGGATTTAAATGGTCATGCATACCTTACAAAACTGTGGTTCAACATTTATACTTAAACAAACCTATGAACTCACCAACTTTATGTTGACACTTTTAAGCATGTTTTTCTAAAGTGAATTAGATGCTTGGCTTATGTGATATGCATTGGAGTCTAAATAATTCAAGATTTCCATTCAAACGACACAGTTAGAGGTCGTTCTCTCATGACTTGAGCAATGGTATTATGAAGTAACGCTCCCAAACCCATATTCCGCTGCGACCCATTTTTGGGGGTGTTACAGGCAGCGACGCCAGAAATTGATCTCTTGAAAACTCAATTATACTTATATATATATAATTAAAATCAAAATATCAAATAATGAGAGAGAGTAAGTATTCCGTAAGGTTTTTAAAAGATTACTTTTGACCAAAGTAAAATCCAAAACCTTCCCGGGTCGTTTCCCGACGAGGCGTGAATTGAAAATCGAAGTTAAGTTCGTGATCGAGTAATTGAATGATCAAAATTTTGATTTGGGATTCTATTTACAAATAATATGCAAAAACAAACAAACGCAAGTAAACAATTAAAGCAATAAAGCATCGACATAAAACATTAACCTGGGATAAAACCGCGACTCTAAAACCTAAATTATCAAATTTAAACCCTACAAAAGCAAATTTAATTTTTAAAGGTCCTAAATGATAAAAGAAAATTTTAGAAAAAAGAATTATATTTTTTTGACTTTTATATTTTTTTATTATGAATTAAAAACTGATTTAATCTAAAAATATTATTAAAAATATTAAACTAACTTGGAAAATTCTAAAAAATTCAGGAAAAGTACTTCTAACTACTATGATCCTAGGAAAAATAAGATGAGCAAAACATCTTAGTGAAATAAGCAGGAAATAAGCTAAAATAAGTTGCTAGGCTAAATGGCTAAAATGTCATTAAATAAGAAATAAAACAAACTATAACTGAAAAAGTCCCAAGGGCAGATATTAGGGGTGAACAAAAAAACCGGTTGCCAAACCGGAAACCGGTTCCAACCCGAAAACCGAACCGGTCAAACCCGGTTTTGACCAAACCGGTTCCGGTTTTTGGCCAAACCGGGGGTTTGGAACCGGTTTGGCTTTTTTGGCGCACCGTTTTTGGAACGGGTTTTTTGGGAACCGGTTTTTGAAACGGTTTGGACCCGACCCGATTTTTTTGGATAAATATGGGTCCCTGGAATTTATTTTATCAGATTTTCTTCTGTTTTGGATTTTTTGTGGATAACTGGGTTAGGATAAACTGATTTTTTATCCTATAATAAGGGTGTTGTATTTAAACTTAATTCACAAACTTCATTTACATACAATTCCTTCTATAAGACAAAAAAAACTATCACCTCAATGGCAAGTCAAATCCGCCTCAGTATCGCTATACGGTGTTGGTTCAACTAGTGCACTGGGATTTCGTGTAATCATACAAAACCCTCGAAACAATGAAATTTGAAAGACTTAACATGTGCATTATGACACGGTCCGAAAATGTCATTGCAAGCATTGGGGGGGCTTTTTTAATTTTTGTCGGGGGTTCCAACCGACGTGAAGCATCATATAAGTCATCACATTGTGAAGTATTAAAGGCGCAGCAGAATCAGAATCCGAAAGCGGGGCAAACGTCGATGGAAGAGATGGGCAAATTTTCATGTTCAATCCGGATTATCTTCGTGAACAATTCGTGGGTTGGTGATTCAACGGGGGTTACCATTCAACCACTTTGACCAGAGAGAAACGTGGGTGTTCCAGAAACACTATGCAAACCAGATACACTCATGTTAAGTCGTTCTACTCTCAAACGTGATGCAATGAAATTATGGGTAGCGGCTAAACAAGCAACAATTGATGGTTTTGCTAACTTAAATAATAAGGTCAACCTAACAACGGACATATGGTCCGCTCCTCATAATTTGCCCGGTTCTTACATGTGTGTTACCGCACATTGGATTGAACCTAGTACTTGGCAAATGATGAAGCGGGTCATTTCGTTCGAAGAGTTTTCGTCTGTTCACTCGGGTACAAACTTGAAGTATATGTTGGAAAAAGTCTTTGTCATGTATGGTTTGAAAGAAAAAATTATGTCAATTACTTTGGACAATGCTAGCAATAACACAAGCGCTGGAAACTAAAATAAAATAACCCCACCAGTGGGGGGTAGGTTTTATCACAGTCGTTGTGTTGCACACATCATTAACTTGGTTGTGCAAGCTGGTTTAAAGTTCCCCATAATTAATCAAATGAAAGAGTCTTTCAAACAAATGTTAAAAGATGTTTTCAAATCTGGTGATAAAAATCCGAAACGCTCTATAAAGTCTGTAAGGAAGCAGAAAAATCTGTTATTCACCAAATTGGGACGTTGATACACGATGGAACTCCACTTTTGAAATGTTCGAAAGTGGTTTGAAACAGAAAATGACGTTGGCGTATTTTCATGACATTTTGGTCACTAAGAATGGTAGAAGGTTTAAAAAATTTCCGGATGAATATTGGGTTCTTATTGAATCGTTAAACCCATTACTTGAAGTGTTTCAAAATGCTACGTATTTTTGTCGGGGGTTTACTACCAACAATTTCATTGGTTCTTCAACAGATTTTTTGCATTAGTTGTAAATTATCTGAATTAGAACTTGAGGGGGAGGGGGGTGTTGTCATGTATGGTTAAACCAATGAAGAAAAACTTAAGACGTATTTGAAACATCCATCGATAATTATTGTGCAGCCGCTTTAAAGACCTGTTTTCTGTATCGGGGTAGATATCTTATTGAGAATATTAAGTAGGGACTTGGAGTTTGAAGATTGATGTTTTGCAAATAGGTATTGGATTGGGTTTCCCGAATCTTTCCAAGGTTTGTATAATATGTATTATCAAAATATGGTACTAAAAGACACATCACAAAGTGGGGGGGGGCTGGGGGTTCTTCATCGGGGGTGAGTCTGATCCCTTATGCTGTTTCTACACGGTTTAAAACCTACATAAAAAAAAGAACGTCTAGGGGTGATCCTACAATGTCTCCGAGTATTGAGCAATATTCTCAAAACAATTTTGTTCAGGACTTCAGCCAAGGACTTTGCATCTTATGATGTATTGGGGTTTTGGAAAATCAAAGGGAAAAATCAGTTCCTGTTCTATTCCCGCATGGCATGGATTATATTAAGTGTCAAAGCTACTTCGGTAGCATCTGAATCAACATTTTCAACAAGATGGAAGGTTGTTGGGACACTCGAAGAACAAGACAAACTCCGGAGTCTTTGAGATGTGCATGTTGCTTGAAGGATCACTTAGAGCTCAGGGCGTAATCCAAACACTCTCCTCTTGAAACTACCCCTTAGACGTGAAGAAGGTTGTCTTTAATGACAAGGTGCAACAAAATGAAGTCACTCAATTTACGATCAAGGAAATTGGGTTAGATGCTAGTAGCCGATGGCTCTTTGTCTTCAGGAGAAACGAGAGTGATTATTAGGATGAGCGCGGAGCCGAAAGATGAGCAATTAAAGATCGAACCTAAAAACATTAACGGGAATTAAAAACGCGACTCTAAAACCTAAATTATCAAATTTAAACGTTACAAAAGCAAATTTAATTATTAAAGGTCCTAAATGATAAAGAAATTTTTTTAAAAAAGAATTATATTTTTCTGACTTTTATATTTTTTATTATGAATTAAAAACTGATTTAATCTAAAAATATTATTAAAAATATTTAACTAACTTAGAAAATTCTGAAAAATTCAAAAAAAGTACTTCTAACTACTCTGATCCTAGGAAAAATAAGATGAGCAAAACAGCTTAGTGAAATAAGCAGGAAATAAGCTAAAATAAGCTGCTAGGCTAAATGGCTAAAATGTCCTTAAATAAGGAATAAAACAAACTATAACTAAAAAAGTCCCAAGTGCAGATGGTTAAGGTGTGTTGTGTTGAGGTGTTGTGTGAAAGGGAGAGGTCACGGCTTCGACCCCTGTGGCCTCTCTTTTTTATAAAATATTTTTTTTTGTTTTCTTTTTTGAAAAGTTATAAAATAAGCAAAAATGACAAACTTTAAAAATTTTTTTTGCTAAAACTCAAAAATAAGCTAGAAATAAGCTTATAAAAATGACAGAAATGGTTTTTAAGCTAAGTTACAATTGCTAAACTGTTGGCTTTTAAAAACTTAATAAGCTAAAAGAAAAAGGCAAATAAGCTAATCATATACTATAAGCTACACCTAATAAGCACTTAGGAACTAAAAATAAGCAAGCAAATAAGCTGGAAAAGCATTAAAAAGCTAAAAGATCATAGGACTTAATCAAACAGATTTTAAGCTAAAACTACTACTTTTAAGCTAAATTATAAAGGACTTAACCTATAAGCTACCAGCTAAACCCAAAAACAGAATAAGCTTATACTACTAACATCTAAAATAAGCAAGAATTAAGCATCTTGACTTACTAAATAAGCTAGAAAGAGGCTTTTGAAAAGGTCAGTATATACTTATTAAAATGAGTATGTACTGACTCTTGTTTTTGGAAAACTGCTACTTTTAGCCTTAAAATTAAGCTAGAATAAGCTGTTTAAAATCCTCAAAAAGTAAAAACAGATAAAGCTTGAAACCTTAAGAGCTTATGCTATCATTTTCAGATTCATAAAACAAACTTACTCCATCCTAAAGATCTATTGAAAATAGGTGTTCACACTTTTTTTTAAACTTAAAACTACACTTGACAGATTTACACTAAAAACTCAAGTAACAAATTGCACAATTTGGCAACTCTATTCTGCTACATTTAGAACTAAAAACAAGCATGAAAACACACTAGATATCACCTAATCAAAATCTTAAACAAATAAGCTAAACTATAAATCTAAAAAACCACAGATTCAAACCAATGAAAGACAAAACCTTAAACAGTTGTTTTAAACTTTGAAAACTTATCTAAACTGACTTATAGGCTTAATTTGAGCTTATCAAGATAGACTAAAAGGTCAAGAACACTCAAGCAGTATTAACATGAGTTAATACTGCTTGTGCCAAACACCCCTTTAAAAATCCAAAAACCATTTTAAGCTTAATACAAACTTAGAAAACTTATGAAAACTAAAAACAGATTAAGCATAAGGCAAAATAAGGACAAATAAGCAATTTTCAACCACTAATAAGCACTAGACAATAAGCAATACAATATAAGCAGTTTTAAGCTACCAAGACAATTTTACTCAAAACCTAAGTAAAAGACTTCTAATCAATAAGCAAGCATAAGTAAGCAATGAACAACATAAGTAATCAATAATAAGCAATAATAAGCAGTAAATAAGTACTAAAATAAGCAAACATTAAATAGGCAAAAAAATGAAAAATGAAGACTTACAAATCCCTTTGCTTAAATAAGGGCTTAAATGGCTCTTAGAGCTTATCAACAAGCTTTAGCTTATCATAGGCTAAGTAGTGTGCACCAAAAACCCCTCATAATAGGCCCTTCTAGGTTTTGGCTTTTCTTCCAAAATAAGATGAGGTATTTGAGGGAGAATTTTTGAGTGAAATAAGCTTAAGCACTTAATATTTTTTTTATCCCTTTATTGAAACTGATTCTTAAAGAGCTTAAACAAGAGCTTATTAGACCATTTTCAAAGCTTGTAATGCATTAAAATACTAAAACAGATTTTTAACAATAAACTTGAAATTTTCATTAAACATAAAACTTTTACAATGTTTGAAAAGAAAGTACAATAAACTGATAATAAGCTAAAAATACAATAAAAATGCTATTTTAAAAATTACTTAAAAGCTAGAAATGACTATTGTGTGAAAACACACACACTTATATATCCGTTTGAGAAGTCTTGGTCCTTGAGGTGTGCTTCTTGTGTGAGTGCTCTCCAAGCTTCAATCATAGCCCTTCAATCCATCTTTGTACTTCTTTGATTTAATCACAGCCCTTGAATTAATCGCGTCCCATCCACCAATGAGAAACCATAGGATTGCCAAGGTGGCCTTGTCCGTTTATGAAGTAGGGTTGAGGTAGGAAAGTGATGGGTTTGTTTTGGGTGGTGCTAGGGGTTGTGTGACTGCTGATGATGAATAGGTATGTTTGGTTTTGGGGGCAAAATGGTTTTCGTTTGATTTGTATGAGTGTTAGGAAAAAGGACTAAAGGTGTTAGGGTTAAGAGGTTATAGGGGCTAAATGTGTTAGTCCCTAAGGACTAACAGTGTTAGTCCTTAAGGACTAACTATGAAAGGGTTTAAAGTGGTTAACGGGCTAACAGTTCTTAAATGGTTTTGGGCCATAGTTAATGGGCTTGGTTAATTTAGTTAGGCCAGATTTTTAATTAAATGGATTCAAGCTTATTTTGGGCTTTATAATGAGTAGATAAACACTTTTGGGCTTATCCGGCCCATTAACTTGGGTACGGGTTGGGCTCCCATGGAACACGTCTTTGGCTTTACTTTGCTTGGACTTTTCACGCTCTTTTTATCTTGGGCTTGTTTTGTTCTTTGTCCTTGTTTTTGTCTTTAGGGTATACTCGTTACTGCCACAATAATCATAAATCACCAAACACATAAATACAATGTATTTTTGATATATTTTGGTCATTTTAGGCTCGTTTTTATAGGTAAAAGGTGTGTGTAATTAAGCACATACCAATAAAGGAAAAAGGTCCGGACATCAAGAAACAAGCTCGGACTATGAACGTGAGGAAGGTTCAGTGGACGCATATGAAGAGCTGAATTCACCTTACAAATGGCCTAAACCCACTCCTTTTACCTAAAGAATCACTCGTTTCAAATATCATAAGAGGGCCAAACTCCCTTGGAACATCAGGGTATACGAGGGAAACAAGGATTCAGAAGATCATTTGGGTATCTTCTCGGTGGCGGCCGAACAAGTAGAATGGCCGATGCCCGTTTGGTGTAAAATGTTTCGTCAAACCCTAGGTGGGGCGGCACGAAACTAGTTTGACGACCCAAACCCAAAGAGTGTGGACAGTTTTGAGGAACTATGTCAGAAGTTCCTAGAAGAAGTTTCACAACAAAAGAGGTATGCTAAAGACCCTAATGAGGTATAGTCTCCCTCAGACCATGCAAAGGATAAATCTAGCTTAGATGCTTCTGCGAAACTAACACGGGCTAAACCAAAAAACACTTCGGAGATGCTGACTTATCGAAGGACAAATCAGGTACGGAGTCATGCCCAGAATTCTAAAGAAGCTGGTGTGTCGAAGGACATGTTAGGTCCAGAGTTATTAGTTCCGTCCTAATGCAGCGGTACCTAAAGACAACACGACAAAGGTATAGTCCTTGTGAAGGACCACAGTCCTTGGAATGATACGTAGCTGATATATCATACCAAGAGAGAGCCCCACGGTTATGTCTTGTAGTGAATCCCAAATAGTATAAAAGGAGGGATCAATTCCCCAAGACGGAAGACACAACACCTACTCTGTTACTTTATATTCTCCGCATTTATCACACACCACCATACTTACTCTTACGCCGGAGTTAGTCCCGAATTCACACCCCGCGGCGAGCTAATGGTGTTCTTTCTTATTTTCAGCTAGGAGACAAAGGATTAAGCTCCGGAGCAACCAAGCTGAACTCGATATTCATCACCGCTGAGGTCACTTTTTCCAAGCCCAAGTAGCCTACGTAAATTTACCTTAACATGCCCTACAGAAATTCACGGCATCAAGAGGAGACAGAATGAGAACTTGCAAGCTTTCATGGATCGGTTCAAATCCGAAAGTTCACACATAAAGAGAGTTCCTCCGGTTCTACGTATCTCAGATTTTATGCATGGTCATGGTCATTCAAAACTAGCCAAGAAGCTCAATGACAAAATACCCAAGACAGTAGATGAAATGTTCAAAAGAGTTAGGGCCTTCATTAGAGGAGAAGTGGTCACTGGGTCAGTAGAAATGGTCCGTCCTTCTCAAGGGGACAAAGGGTATATTCGTCTGGCATGGACTGGAGGACCCGAAAAAGCTAGAAATAGTGGCGGCCCATGAGAAGCACGAAGAAGCATAGGGGTATACACTCCTTATCCTCGAAAAGATACTTTTACCCCACTTATTAAGACTCTGAAAGGGTATTTGGCCATGAAAAATGTAAGCTTCCCAGAAGCGCCACCTTTAGTTGGGACCCTTGTAAAACAAAACTTGAATAAATTTTGTGACTACCATGGGGACAGGGGTCACAACACCAACGACTGCTATCAGTTAAAAAAGCAAATAGTAGAAGCTGTGGCCTCAGGAAAATTAGCCCATCTGGTGAAAGATATTCGTCGAACCAATCAAAGGAACGAAAGCCAAGGAAGGAACAGTGCAAAGCTCATAAACATGATAAGAGAAGGAGGAAATATGAAAAGGTCTTTTGAAGAAGGAAGGTCCGGTCTAACAGATGAGCTTACCTTCCCTGCGATCCCCTAAAACCAGTTAACAGACGAACAAATCATATTAGAAGGAACAATTGAAGATAATCAAGTCCGAAGGATCCTTGTCGATGGTGGAAGTTCATCAGAGATCATGTATGAACATTGCTTCAAAAAACTCAATATCAACATCAGGTCAAGACTCAGAAGATGCAGAGCTCTGATGGTAGGTTTTTCAAGAGAAACACATCAGCCCATGTGAGTAATAGATCTTCGAGTAACTATGGGAAGAGCAGGAAGAAGTAATACGGTGCTAATGGAACTTGCGATAATAAATTGTCGTTCTCCATACAATGTCATAATAGGAAGGACCGAAATGAGAAGTCTCGGTGCGGTAGGTTCTACCATCCATTCTATGATCAAATTCCCCAATAACCAGGGAATCGTGATGATGGAAACTAGTAGGGAAGCCCTATGGGAATGCAGACAGCCAGAAAGGATGCAAGATTCAAGGAAAGAGGTACAGTGGCATCAACGTGAAGAAAAAATGTCCATGATAAGGGAACAAGTAATCCTAAGAACAAAAAGTAGCTTCGGACGAGGACCTAATTCAGGCCCGGTATCACTGGAAAAACATGGGACAAGGAAGACACATAGGAAGTATACATTATCAGCCATGAACGTCCGGACCGACACATAACGATGGGGACCACGTTAACAACCGATTGCAAACAGTTATTGACAAAAGTTCTACGGGAAAACATGGAGGTATTTGCATGGGCCGGATCAGAAAGAACTGCTGTTCCATGATTCATCATGGAGTATCAACTAAAGATATACCCCTTTGCCAAACCAGTGATCCATAAGAGACGATCCATGACACCAGACATAAGACTGGTATTGAAAGAAGAGGAGTTCTAATGGCTAAAGGAAAGGATGATCAGAAAGGTTCAACACCTCGTGTGGTCGACTACATGATAAACCCTTTAGAGCAGCAAATGGAAAAAAAAAAACCTAGAAAGGTGCAAGTGGATACTCATAACTCTAGCCTCAACAAAGTCTGTGCCAAAGACATGTGCCCCATTCCTGGAGAAAGGGA
This sequence comes from Tanacetum coccineum, assembly GCA_026074375.1. NCBI lineage: Eukaryota > Viridiplantae > Streptophyta > Magnoliopsida > Asterales > Asteraceae > Tanacetum > Tanacetum coccineum. The sequence goes on from BQNB010003744.1 coordinate 74,017, forward strand.
AGGCAAGCATTGATAATTGTGATAATCCTACAAATGTTTTCCTATGACTACTGGAAGTAATAACAGGCTGCAAAGGGAAAGGGGAAATGGTATCGGGTGGGAGTATGGAGCGAAGAGGTAAGGCAGGGGAGAGTGGACTGGAAGTGTAATCTCGGGATGTGTAGGGGGTGAGCGGTTATGGTCGCGGTGATACGTATCCAGGCGGGTAGTGTATGTATTGAAGGACGCACTCCGATTTCTGGAGGATGACAAAGAAAAGACTGGGTTTCATACGGAGGAAGGAGTATATTGTTTCACCCATATGCTGAAAGAATTAAAGAACTCAGCTGCTATACTTCAGAGGATGATGGAGGAGGTCTTAGCCGATCAAAAAGGATGGAACATGGAAATATACTTAGAAGAAATAGTAATAAAAAGCAAAAGTGAGTTGGACCTGGTTCAAGACGTCAAAGAAACACTAAGAAAGTTGAAAAGAGTAAACATCAAGATTGATCCGGTCACATCCTCATTCAGAGTGAAGGAAGGAAGGTTTCTCGGCTTTATGGTAACACAAGAAGGAGTAAGATCAGACCCAGAGAAGGTGCAGGCAATCATTTTGAACCCTACCCCAAAAAGCCCAAATCAAATACAAAGTTTGTCCTTACATATAGCAGCCATTAGCAAATTTATCCCAAAAATAGCGAAGTTACAATACCCCATTCGCAAGGTCCAAATAAGATTCGAGACAACAGAAGGGTCTGGCTGGACAAATGAGGCTGAAAAAGCCCTCCAAAGGATAAAAAGGAAATTGAATAAATTGCAAACATTGGCTGTTCCAAAGGAAGGTGAAATTATGATGCTATGTTTACGCCAAAAAGATGAGACGATAATTTATGTGCTGCTGGTAGAAAGGGGAGGAATCCAAATGCCTGTCTCTTATGTGAGCCGACCGCTACAAGGAATGGAAATATGCTACACCTTAATAGAAGAGATGGTGTAAACACTAATTCACAAAACAAGATCCCTAAGAGCAATCTTTAGAAAACATAATGTCAAGGTGATAATTGATGGACCAATGGAGGAAATACTGAAACTCTCTGAAAAAGAAGGACGATTAGCAAAATGGGCCACCGAGATATGAACATATGACATATCATACATACCAAAAAGGGAGGCTGAAGGATCTGTAGTGAAGAAGTTATTTGGTCAAGAAGAGCAAGAAGAAGAGACACCAGATGCAAACGAATAGGAAACACTCAACCTAAGTAGTAAGCTTCAAGCAAAATCAATCCTAACACCAAGGGCCTGGAGGTTGTATCTAGGTAGAGAAACAATTGAAAAAGGTTCGGGTGTAGGAATCATCCTGGTCAACCCCAAGGAAAAGATGTATGCATATGCCATTCGTTTGAAGTTTAAAGCATCCAACCACGCTATAGATTGTGAGGCATTATTGACAAGGCTAGCCGTCTCTATAAGCAAGGGTATGAAAGACTTGCATGTCTTCATAGATTTACCAAAGTTAGTTGATCAGACAGAAGGAAACAATACGCCGGCAACGGAGCAAGAGAGGAAGTATAAGAAATAAATTACCATTCCATAGGTTCTGGATCACACATCTTCCAAAAAATTTGAACTCCAAAGTAGAGGTGTTAGCAGGATTGGCAACCATAAAGTTGGAATTTCTCAATCAGGAAGTATCGGTGGGTATCAAAACAAGACTATCGGTGGAAGAGACAAGCAGCAGTAAGAAGGGAAAAGCAACAAGCAATGTACCAAGTGCAAAGCCAAGCTACAATTGGGAAGCTAGTGGGAGTAATTGAATGAACTTGTAATCATAACACATATCTAATAGCATTATGGAACCCATCTGAGGTGACCATTTTCAAAGTGTTAGTTAACCTCGAAGGGCCCTTCTATTTTTATATCTAAGTATTTGATTTTCACCTTAACATGATAAAGTTAAATTATGTTGGATAAATAACAATGATGCAAACACGAAGCATGGTAAGCTCTAGATGGCTCGCTACCTCCGGATATTAATAAATGAACACACTTACCCCATGAACATGAAACACATATGGGAAGGCAAAGTTGAAACACGAAAACTTTAGCATAAGATCAAAGGAAGGGATACAGTGATCACCTCCTTTCGAGCAAGAAACTCTTATGAACAACAATGTCATGAAGAGAACATACGCCAACTAATGAGGAAGGAAACATAAGCAACTTGAAATGTGTACGAAGATAGCTAATAAACATTTGATTTGGTATATGAGGTGGTCCGAATGTGATCATCCAAATGATATAAGAAACATATAATAGGGGCAAACATAAGGCGTTTGGGGCATAAACCAAGGCTAAAGTGCTAAATACAAATGTATAAACATTACAAACAAGCTATGAGAAACAAAACAGTATACCAAAGAGTGAATTATATTAAAAAGGAAATTACATTACAAAGTACTTATTACAAACCGAACGTAGTCGGTAGTTACATGAAAAGGAAAGCGAAACAATACTAAACAAGCTAGTAACCAGGCAAATCCAAAAGCTAAGCGTGATAATATGATATTTGCTCCGAAAAGTAATATTTAGCCCATTGAACCTACGGAGGCTTGACCAGCTATGCTACAGGTCCCAAGGGGGAAGCCATTCGGCCTAGGGCGGGTGCCATGACTCAGGATCCGCTGGATGGACAACCACACATCAACAATCAGTTTGCCTTAAGCTCGGAGCAACAAGTGTTCTCCGGCATACCACACGCCCTTCCCTAACAGAAAATAGACTTTAAAAAAGAACAATAAAAAAGAACTAGAGAAGGAAAAAAACTAAGTCTAAACCCCTGAGGGGTTAACAACAGCATCCTCACTAGCAACATCGGAGGGAACCAAACCATCACCTTTCTCACCAGCAGAAAGGGTAACCATAACATCATTAGGGCCGGAGGAAGCACACCCCAACCCTATAACCACCAACTCCACAGCATCCTTAAGAGCGACAGAAATACCCTATACAAAAGCTTGTTCGGACTTAGCAGCAGCAATGTCATCAGTCATCTTTGGGTCCGACCCGTCAACCTCAGCATTTACCATCTCCTCATTATGCTCAGAAGCAACAACAGAAGGGGTAAGATCAGCATTAGTTGACAACTCTAAGTATTTAGAAGCAGGTGTCATAGTCAACTCCTTTGTGATATGAGAAGAAACACGAGCATCCTCTAAAGTGGGGACGTTGGCCGAACGAGCTAATTTTTCAAGCTCAAGCTGAAGGATAACCGATAGAGGTTCAGAAGCATGCTCAGAAATCTTGTTGAGAAAGGCATAATCAATTCGAGCAACAAAGGGGGAGGCTTCAGCAAGCCTATCATGTGCACCAGGCATGAAATTATCCATCTTCTTCAACACAGCAGCAAACTCATCCTTAGTCTGATGCATACTCAAACCATGCTTAAATCCATGACTAGCAGCTAAAGAAAGGATTTCACCCTGAACTACACTAAATTCATCAGAAGCAAGAAAATTCTAGACCAAATCTTGGAACCGGGCGCAAAAGAAGGAAGCAAACTCTGAAGGAGTTGATTTCAAATGAAGGATCTCCTCATCCTTCTCAGCCTCAAGCATAGTGGCCTAATTAAGAGTAGTAGATAGACGAGCCACCTCAGCATGCAAATTATCTAGACTTTTAGTAAGAGACTTGATCTTTTTCTTTCTCTCCTTTCCCTTAGCCTTATACTTTGCAAAAGAAGCATCAGAGGAAGAAAGTTTATCATTAAGCCTAGAAACCTGCTTCTTCAAGGTAGACACTTGAAGTTTTAAACCAGTCAAGATAGCAACCTTATCCTCATAACCCTTCAGCCCAAAGTTTGCTGATAACACATAATCATGATAAGACTAACTTAACCCATGATAGCGAGCAAGTAGCTCACCATCATGTGACATCATCATACAATGTAACACACTCATCTTCGTAGTTAGTTGATCGTTAGACAAACTTTCAACCTAGACCATCTCTCCCGGTGTGGGAAACTGATCCATAACAGTCTTGCAAATAGCAAGATCCTTAAAAAATTCCTTAGTCAGAACCCCAAAAGTAGGCCGATATGGAGCATCCTACTCCTCGCGAGTAAACTCGCAATTCCCAGTAACACCACCTTTAGGGTAGGTAGAGCCATTGCATTTTGACAGGTTGGTTGCATTTTGGTGGTTACGTTTTGCATGTTAAAGACCATTTATATAGCAAAACTTAAACGTCATGCTGCCCAAATCACAACAAGACTGCGTTTTGTCTAATTCTATATTGCGTTTTGCCCCCCAAGACATTGGTTGCGTTTTGTGACTGTTGCGTTTTGCTAAACCACAACACAAACCGAGTCAACTCGGTATTTACCGAGTTGACCCGGTCAACTTAATGAGTCGTGTTCAAACAAACCAGAAGAATGAAATGAAAAAGAAGGAGAGACTCAAATTAAACCCCACAACAATCGTCAGACACCAACAGCCAAACATCACAGCCAATTACCACACATCCACAAATCCAACAATTACTAATCCTAACTCATCGTCACAATATCACCACTACAACTCCATCCACATCAATTCACAAGACTCGAATTAATAAAACAAGATCTCAGACTGTTCAACCTTGTTACAAAACTTATAAAGATTTTCTTTAGGCTTGAACAAAATCATCATAGATCTGTGATGAGATTAACTCATCTTTGATATTCAAAAATAAAGATAGTTTCATAACAACACATGTTATAAACTCATCTTTGTTTCGATTGAAACATATACCTACCCGAGACCTTTGATTGAAAGATCTTGTAGCCAAATTTCTTGATTTTCTTCATGAATTTGTGATAAAAGGCGTTGGTGGTGTGTTCGATTACCAACAAGGGTTAAGAGTGGTATTGCCTTGATTCGTGGGATGGTAGGAATGAATCATAAAGTTGGATTTATGATGAAAGAATGAAGAGATTTGGTGGTAAATACGTTTTTTTGGATGGGACTAGAGAAAGACAGAGAGAGGTGTTGGCGAATGAGTTGTGATGATGTGTGTTTAGGGTTGTCTAGGAATTAGGGTTATGATTAAAAGGATTATTATGCCCTAATTATTGGTTATATTTTTGAAGTGAACTGGTGGGTATTAACAAAGTGATAGACCGGGTTCTCATATTAATTGGGCCGGTGGATCATGGAAATTGAAATGGATTAGGGTAGTGTGATGGACCGGGGTTTCTAATCATGGTTTGGGCCAGCTTATTTGAAGATCTCCATAGCCCAACTTAATTTCGAAGATCTGGCCTAATAATACTCGAATGATATTATTATCTTTACACTGGCTGAATTTCTTTTATAAGACACATTTGGTAAGCGCTTGATTATTGGGCTAGGCTGTTACTACTGGATTTGTACGAGTATGAGATTAAGCCGGGACAAAGATACTTTCACGTCAAGTTTAGACTAGACGATGTTTATTCGTTGACGACCATTCAAAATAATATTCGTCCTAGTTTAACGACATTCTCGAACAACAACACAACAAACATGATACATAACACTAAAAACGATCCGAATAAGATTCACTAAAATGTCAAAACGGCTAAAGATTTGGACTCAAATGTCAAGTGATCACGAAGTTTATTTGGTATCCCTTATTTGAGTTTGAAGTGGGTTTCACGGAGGCGGTCACTTAGTTTCATCATCGTGATGCCTTTTACTTATCTACCCTTTTCTCAAACTCAATCTATCGATTGTTGACTATGCTTGACGTATTACAGTTATGTTGAGACTTGGATTACTCTCGTTTACCTCCGATGTAAGGAGTTAATTGTAGTACTCACGGGTTATAGCTAATCACTTAAAGGAGTTACTTGTAGTGCTCAGTGTCCCACGCAGATGCGTGTTTGGATTAGTCTCACGAGGTGTTGTACTTTTTTTGGCTCTTAGTTGAGTTGTATAGGGTATTAGAGGCTAGTTCTTCTGCCACATTTCTTTCAATCAACAACAGTTGCAAGCTTAAGTAACATTTTGGGGGATTTCTTTATTTTCAAGTTTTAGTATATCGGGTTTCCTTCAACAAGTGGTCATAGCAACTGCCGACAGAATACGGGTTGGTAAGTTTAGTAGTGAGCTATAAGTTTCGAGATGTGAATCAGCAATTCACGGGATATTTGAAGCTTCTATACGTCAATGATACTTCATCAGTCTCGCAAGATCTTTTTAAAGTTCTTCATTGTTTTCATAACATTTCAAGATTGTCTTAAGACAAGAACTTTCATGTATATGGGCGTACAGTCAATGATGCTTAACCGAGAGTTCGAATCCATATGGGGGAATAGTGTACTTATGATACTTTGATGTTATCAGGTCAACTTCCAGGGGGAAGTAGTTTATACTACTTCACTTAGTTTGGTTTGTGAAGTATTCTGCATGCGTGAGAATAGAATTGTTTATTTTTTGGCTTTTAAAATTCTCTTGCATATTCCCCCAAACAGAATATTTACCAAGAAATTGAAATGTCATGATACAAGTATAGATGCGTTTAGAGGTGTGGATTGACTATTTCTTCTACTAAATTCCGCTGTGCACTTTAAATGTCAATGTTAGAAGATCATTCAAGCTACATCAAAGTCTCAGAATCTACTCAAGATACGGATGTTGGTTTGGGGGGAAGCTGATTCAGAAACTTCGCCAAAAAGAAGTCTATGAAGAAAGCTTTTAAAGACATGCTGCATGAATTGGGGGGAAGTTAATCCACTTGCATACTACAATGGTTCCAGAACAAGTCAAGACAAAGAAGATCCAAGCTGGAGTACAAGTATCAAGACTAGAAGATAAAGACATCATCTTCAACATTAGAAGCGCCTTGGATGCCATTTTATTTTGTTGTGTTTGTACTTGTTAGGAACATTGTAAGTAATTTTGTATGCCCACATATTGGGGGAAGATTGTTAGCCTTAAAATATGTCGGCTAATACAGAATTACATTAGTATAAATAGGTAAGACTCACAGGGACCTAAAATGTCTAGTTAAGATAGTTTAGAGAGTCAAGACTTATATATATCCCCTCTATACTTCCATGGAGGGGTGAGGATTCATTTTACTTGTAATAAGGTGTGTGTGTTTCTCTCTCTAGAATACACACATCTTTCCTTTCTCTCACTAAATAATATGGCTAAACATTTGTTCAATCCTCCCCGACCTCCGAATCATGTCTTTTGTTATGTGAATCTTTATGGGTAACACAAATCCTGGAATCGGGCATAGAAGAAGGAAGAAAAATCTAAAGGAGTTGATTTCAAATGAAGGATCTCCTCATCCTTCTCAGCCTCAAGCACAATGGCCTAATTAAGAGCAGCAGATAGACAAGCTACCTCAGCATGCAAATTATCCAGACTTTTAGTAAGAGACTTGATCTTTTTCTTCCTCTCCTTTCCCTTAGCCTTGGACTTGGCAAAAGAAGAATTAGAGGAAACAAGTTTATCATTAAGACCAAAAATATGCTCATCAGGCTTAAGAACTTGATGTTTAGTCCAGAGACCACACCAATAAACCCTCTCCTATAATCATTTAGCGAGAATCATGACTGAAACATACTCATGATGAGACTGTGAAGAAACACGAAAGAGCACGACGACTCCACAATGAGATCTTCATCATACATGTTAGCAACTCATCTTTTGAGTCAACTGATTTCAGACAATGCTTTAACTCAGACCATTTCTCGGGTGGTAGGAAAATTAATCAACCATAGTTTTGCGAATAGCAGGATCCTTAAAGATTACTTAGTCAGAACTCCAAAAGTTTTAGGCTCGGTACGGAGCATCCACACTCCGGAGGTGAAAATCGCAATCCAATAATGCCATCTTGAGGATAGGTGGCATAATATGGGCCAACAAAAAAAGGGAAGAAATCCGCATGAATGACGTCACCGGAAACATCCCTAAATGAAGGAACAGGTCCGGAGGATGGTCTCGGTCGGCTCGCACCAATAAACGGTGCAGCAACATCATCAGCCATAATGCCTTTACCCAGAGAATCTACAAAATAAAAGCACGATAAGGACAAAAGAATCGATGACAAGGACGAAAAACACGTAGAAATCGCAACCTTACACTCAGGTGTTAGAACCAAGGCTGTCAAACTCGCAAGTTTACACGTAAGATCGTATGATCTTACGTGCATAACTGATAAAATCATGTAGGATGGTGTTCGCGATCGATCAGAGGGTCGGATGTAGTAGGCATCGTAAACTCGCAGAAGATTGTACGACGCTGTGTCGATTCGAGTTTACCAACTTACCAGTTACTAACTTACTGCTTCCTTACGTACTAGCCACATTACGTTATGTGCCCAAAAAAGAAACGTTTCGCGTCGTTGATCTCCTGAGTAACAAGGATTGACGTTTTCATTTCAGATTTTTACTCTATAAACCTAATTATCTACTTTCCCAAAGTTGGAATTTCATGAAAATAATTGGGTTTTGATTCTTCATGATCTTAGTTAACCTTGAAGCAAAAAGTTTCTTATAGGTAATTGTTGTTTTTTTCTTTTATCTTTTCATAGTTTTAACTATTAACTTTAAGTTTTTGGTTTGATAGTTAATTGTAGTGATACTAGTGTTGTACTTGTTTTGAGACGTTTATTACGATGTTACGTAATTATATTTTGCTAAATCGTGAATGTGACGATTGAAAACTTGACTTTTTTGTGTTTTACTTTTACTTTGGTTCTTTAAATTTAAACTTTGACATTTTCAAGAGGATATTATATAAATTTATCTTTGATGATGAGTAGAAATAAAAATAGTTCTACTCATTTATTGTTGTTACAGAACATGATAAATTGGTACGGATCTTTACGATCTCACTCGATCGTAGATCTCAGATCTTTGCAAGAGACAAAAAACGATCCCAGGTGGGATTGCGATCTTGACAGCCTTGGTTAGAACCTTCAGCAGTGTGAGCATTAGAGCTCCGACCCTGGTTCCCTAAGGAAGGGATTACAGCAGCAGTACAAAGAGAGGTAACCAACGGAATCTCATATAAAGCATTATCATCTCCATCCTTTTCATCATAGAGTAACTACAAACAAACTGGGCGCGAGTAGTTACTAACGGACGATTGATGGCCAAGGCCAACCTAACCCTAGTACGCTTAGCAACATGGCTTAAAGTGGTACCAAAAGTAGAGGCCTTTCGCTTCTGCGAAGCTTCAGCCTTAGCAAGAATCTTAGAACTAGGGGTACCAACGGCAAGATCCTCTGGAGTAGGATCCAGAATAACAACATCGGCTATAGTAGGAGGAGTGCAATAAAAGGGAAGCTTTTTAAGGGTTGACCTAACATTAAGATGGGGCTCCTCCTCGACCTCAGCACTGGTCCACTCAGGAAGGTAGAGAAAATCATGAATACCCATAACTATAAAAAAAGGAAAACAACAATGAATGCAAGCAACAAAAGTTAAGGATACAACACAACAGTTAAAACCCGGCCCTCATACCATTTCCATCGGCACCCTAAAGCACCGGATCATAGATACGACTCTTCCAAACTCGACTTAACCCAGATAAAACTAATAAACCCTCGGGCATATCCCTCAAATTTATAACATGTGCACTTAACCGGCGCATATCAGCCATACTAAAAGAACCAGCAGCAGGCAGTGGATCATCATTAGTTGCGTTCGGATGTCTCCAAACCATAGATAGATGTCAGTAGTAGCCCAGCCGGTTCAATTAAAAAGGAATCGCTCTTTCATTGCTTCATGCAAAGAATACGGTTTGATCATCAATAAAACTTGGAGAAGGAGCATGCCGCTTGGAAAATGAAAACCAATCACCTTGTTTACATAACGTTTGAAAAACCCTAAACAAGGTCACCGTCGGCTCTATCTGCAAAGACTGACAAAGAACCTCGAAAGTAATCACCTTATTAAGACCTAGAGGACTCAACTAAGAGAAATGGACTCTATAATGTTTGATAAGGGCCAGAAGGAACGAAGAAAAAGGAATTCAAACACCAAAAATGTGACAACCGTGATTTGAACAAGTTAGTTTATACCTTTAGAAATGGCTAAGGGTTCATTTTATGTGTTTAAGTGTTGTGCTATGTGATTTTATGTGTACTAATTGGTTTACATATGTGCATGATGTCATTTTAGAGGTAAATGATTATCTTATTTTGTGTGCATATGAGTTTGGTGTTAAGTATTCCATTTGTTCACGTGTGGTGATAATGGAAAGGAATGGCGAATTGCATGCAATGCTACGTCAATAGTTGGATGATTTTCGTGTTAAGGGTTATAAGAGAAACGTTATCCATGTTGGAAATAAGCGTAAGTGAGTGAATCTGGATTATTTTAGTAGACTTTCTAAAATATAGAAAGAGAAATGTGAAATAAAAAGTTATTTTTTAGACGTTAGTAGTATGGTTTATGTAAAAGGTTTACCTCATTGCTTAGGTTATTATAAAAACTTAAGGATAATGAAGTAATTTAGTTAATTCATCAATTCATAAAAATATAATAGTAAGATTTTATTTATATATATATATATTAAGGGGGAGGGGCAGTTTTAGTATAAAAGAAAAAGAAGTTTTTTTACTAAACTAGATTGCGTTGGACTAAGAATTGTAGAATATAGATTTAAAACCTAAACTTGCCCAATTATTTTCTCCCCTCTTCTTGTTGTCATACGAACCCAGCTCCCCCAAAACCCTTAGGAGTTGATTTTCATTAAAGATCCAAGAACAATCAAGAGTTGTGATTTAGGTGCTAAGATTCAAGGTAAGTGTGTTCTTCATAACTAGATTTTATTATTCATGTAACCATAATTATGATGGATCTAGGGTTATAATTAAAATACAGATTTTTTTTGATATATTATGATTGTAGTATGCTTAGGATTGAATTAGATGCGTATACATGCTTGTGGTTTGGTTAGATTTGCGTTAAAACTTGATTTAGGGTTGAGCAGAATTTTGGGTCGTGTTCAACAACTGATATCTAGATGATAAAAGCATTTATTGATATGTTTCTTGAGTCTATGAATAAGCTAAAAGAGTCTACTTTCCATAAAATCTGGCCTCTAAAGTTTTTAAGGTCGGGAAGGCATTCAAATAACCTCTGCAACAAAAGTGGTCAAAATAGTAAATACATGTCAGAATTAGGTCATGTTTGTGAGGGTGAAACCCTAACTTAAAGTGGAATTAAGCTTAGCCCTTCTACAGTAGTTAAGTTCCATATGTCTATTGATAATCCTGTGAAAATGAGCCTCTGAAAGCATATCTAAGTATGGTAGTTAGAGTGATACATTTTGGTGTGCAATCAGATCCTAATTAGGACACTTTTGAAGTTTGATTTTATTTGAGGTAGTTACACATATAAGTAATACTTGGGAATAATATACTCATAAATAAGCATGGGTGATTTTTGGTATAAATTATGAAGGTCATTAAGTAAGGGTTTTGATCACGTAAAGAGACACTAAAATTCTGCAATTCTGATTTAATTATAAGTAGCTAGTGTAAAGTGTTAATGAGATGGTTAAGGTTGGGCATGGTGTCGGGGTGACCCATGATGGTTAACTAAACCCTTAGACATCCATCATATGTGTGTTACATGGACTAGAGCTTTTAGCTTGGTCGTGTGTAACCGTGTTTATTTATTTGTATAGTTGCGTGTTGAGATTTGGAAGCTGCGTTTGAGCATTCAGGTGAGTTTCATAGCCCCTCTTTTCTTATGTTTTATTAGGGTGGAAATGATGCAAGTATTTTGGAAATGTTTTTAAGTTGCTGTGATTATGTGATTTTATTTAGTGCATGGGCATTTAAGTGGTTATTATATGTTATGTGCTACATGTGGTGAAGTTTCTGTGTGTTCCAATTGGAGGGTAGTGCTTCTACCCATTTCTGTGTGTTCCGATCGGAGGGTAACGGGGTTACCCATGACTGTATGATGTGGATCGTGGGCACGTTCCGTCCCAATTGTGGTTGTTTGGTATGATTGCATGTTAGCTTGTATAGTAGCTAGCTTAATTGTCCTGCCATGTTTTATTAATCACTGTAATTTATTTTTAAAGTTGGATTGTGTGTTGTGAACCTATGACTCTCACCAACCTTTGTGTTGACGTTTTAAGCATCATTTTTAGGTAACCATCTTAAGGATGTTGAAGTTAGGAAGAGTGGCTAGTGAGACCGTAGGCTTGCATGCGGAGTCATTCTCCTACAGATTTTATTTAAGTCATTTGAATTGTTTGATACTTGGTTGTTATTTGATTGTTTAGACCCTTGGATTTGTGTTTCCTTGCGGTATGACTTTGCTATCGTAATGCAAGACTCCTTTATCTGATGTTAGATATTGTCATGACACATTGTGTCTCATTTGTTTATCTATTTCATTTAATTCTCTCTATTGTTGACACCATTGTGTTGTAATGATATCCATGATGTTACGTCTCGTGTTTTCGCCTAGGCTGGGTGTGACAGATTGGAATCAGAGCCTTTGGTTATAGAGAAGTAGGTGGTTGAGCCTAGACTATAACCTAGGGGTCCTTCATATAGATGCATTTAGGACTTGCCTTCAGACCTCTGCCCTCTTCTTTGTTGCCTTTCTTACACTTTGTAGGAGGGATACAAGTCTCCTTACCATCAATTAGTCTTGGTTAAAACTATAGGGGCATTACCATTTTCTACGATCTCCCATAGAATGTAATCAATGCACTATAGGTACTGCTCCATCCTCATCTTCTAGAGATCATACTCACCAGGTTGGAGTATGGGTAGCTTGATGGTTTGAGTAGATTGAGAATCCATTGCTTCTTGAAAAAGTAGATCTTGTGTGTAGTAAAGTTTCTTTTTATTCAAAGCTTCTCACAAGCTCTGATACCACCTGTTGATCCCAATAGAATAGATCTTGCTTAGCATGTATAAGGCTAAGTTGTATTGAAAAAATTCAAAACAACTATGATAGAAACTTTGATTGTGAATATCAAAGACAATGTGAAATCTAGTAAATGATACTAAGAAGAATTTCAATAAAACAGTAATGAATAAGATCAACAACAAACAATATAATAGGAACACTCTTAATAGTATTAGGGTTACAAAACCTTGAAGCTAATTGACTTGTAATTTTTTTGATATTAAACTCTATACCCTAGAACCTCCTTTTATACACTAAGGAGTCCTAATGGGATTACAATATTTTCCTAAGTTATCATAATCTTCTAAATAAATAACTTATACGTATCTTTTACAAAAATATCTCATACATATCCCATAAGCAGTACTAACTTGATCTAACATTACTAACTTATAACCAACAAAATTAACTTTCTCAGCACCATTAACTTTATACTAACAGCAGTAACTTTACATCAGCAGTAGTAACCACTTAGTATATTTTCCTTAAACTTCTTGAGCAACAGTAACTTCAACAGCACTAAGAAGTCTTTTAATCCCAACATTATAACACTAAGAAAATCAACAATGAATGCTGCCATTGGAACATCATAAAGTTTAACCCACACCAGAACATGAGTTAACTCCTCTTTTTCGGACTAGTAGAAGCAGTCCATTCTTTATGAATTATTGGTATGGTACGAATCATCCAAGGACCATTCTCAATACATCATCAACCCCTTTTTTGAATCAAATTTGAAAAAGAAAAAACCATTGGCGTTCATCATAATCTTTTGTATGTCGTATTTTCCCCAAGC
>BQNB010003744.1:88292-112515 GCA_026074375.1 Tanacetum coccineum
CATATCTAAGACCTACTAAGATGGTTTGAAGGTTTGGTTAAACCTTTACAAGTGTTAAACAAGAAAAATGGAAGATTAGAGTTTAGGATTTCAAGATTTTGCAAGCTTTGGTTTATAATCTAAACAAGGGTTTGGATTGTGTTGGTTATCATATTACATCACCATAAGGTTATCTAAAACCCTTTATGTCTTTACATTTATCATTTTATGCATATATGAGTTCTATATAGTTAAATCACCATTAGGATATGTTTGACTTGTAAAAATGGATTTTTCTTGTAAACATGATTTTATGAACTTATACACATGTTATATGGATGTTATTATGATGTTATAAAAGGAATATAAGTCTTGTACACTCATGGGTTAAGTATAAAAAGTTGTTATAAATTTATGGTTAAAAGTGTACTTAAGAAAGCTTATGATTTCATGTGATAAATGAACTTGTTGATCTTGATGATATTGGACAAAATATAGACAAATGAACTTTATAATATGTAAGACAAGTATATAATAAGTCTTGAAAAATTTGTGATAAATTATTAAGTTAAAAGGTATATAAAACAAGTTATAAAAATGAATATGTATAAGTATTATAAAGGGGATATTTTGGTGTCCCAATATTTTAAAGCATGGTTTTTATGTTTCATAAAAATACTACAGTCACAAGGATCGTAGGTGGCATTTAAAGAACTCCGAAAAACTGAGTTATAACGAAAAAGATACGAAGATTTTCAAGTTACGTTAAATAAATACTTATTATAAAACTATATTTAAAAAAGTTACTATTCACTACCACAGAAACTTATACTTTAAAACTCAATAAATCAGATAAAACTATTAAAGATAGAAGACGTGCTAGGAAGAAGTTCGTTAAAAACGGAGTTAAAAAAACGAATAAGTTAAACGACAATTTACAAGATAAACGATAACTAAAACTATAAAAAAAAATATATAAACTGTTATGATCAGTAAAAATCACTAATCATCAGAAAAACTCACAAATTGAAAATGTTATATGTTGATAACACTCATAATACGAAGTCGTGGACGTAAGAAAACCGAAAGAAACAACTTAAAACGAGAAAGTTACGCCATTTTTACTAAAGTATACTTAAAAATAAAACATTTTTTACTTTTATAAATATGATTTTTCACTAAAACGATAGATGGTGATGTATCTATATAGAAATATATTTGTAATTAAGTTAATCAAATACTATATTACTAGGATTTCATAATGAGGCCTCTCGGGTGGCGTAACAACGAGTTTGTGAAATACGCTTTAAAGTGTCCTAGCTCCTCAACGTCAACTTACAGGACCTCTTACTTAAAATAGCCGAACGATAGTACATAATGAGCTATAACGACCTAAAAATATTCAAAAATTTAGTACTTATAACGACCTATATTGATTAGGTTTCCATCGATCGTAACCGTGACTACATATTTCTATTTTTGAATACTTGTTGATTACCAATCACATCGAGTTGAGTTCATAGCCCCATTTTTGTACAACTATTGTTTTAAACAAAATCTAACCGAGGTGACATTACATTGACTTGTTTAACTATTGGACACAAGTGTTTTACTAAGTGATTTTTTTCAAAGTGAATTACAAAGTTAATGCTATCCAGATATTAACTGCCTGAATATTATTTTCTAAGTTACATATTGCCGTGAAGTCCCTATTTATCATGAACCGTTAATTGCTATTGTAAAACTTAAAAATCTCAATAAGAGTAAAATGACCAAAATGCCCCTAATGAAAGAAAATTCCACTAAAAGCTTAAATAAAATTCATTTAAATATTTGAAATATAAATACAATATTTAGCAATTATGAAAATAATTATGAAAATTTATGTAAGATTAAAATATCTTATATTATGCAAGAAAAATAATTATTACTTATATATATGTATTTTGCCGAAATTATTAAAAGTTAATTATTTATATTATACAAATTAAATATAAAATAAAATAGGATAATTATAAAATAATTTAGGCAAAATTAAAATCTGATTTTATCCCTTTGAAAAACCCAAAATCTCGGAATTATTCTTTAGTGTATCTTTTATATACATTTTTCATTTGTAAATTCTTTAAAAACAAACAAACCGAACCCTAAATAAATTAAGTGGCGGCACAAAGAATTTTTCCAGGACTTGTGCGATTTTTCTAAGACTATTTGAAGGTTAAGGAGTGTGGGAAAAATAGTGGGAAGCTTGGGGTGTGCTTGGTTCGATCTTGGTTATTGATTTGGGTTCGAAAAGCTCTACCGGGTTCATAAATTCATAAAATCCCTAAGGATCATACAAGGTATTTTTACAACTCACTTTTCATCATATAAATTCGATCTATGCATAAGAAAAATGTTCATTCATTTTATTTTGATTTTATAAATCAAATCATATTCGAAACCCTAATTTCTAGCTAGTATTGTAATCGGCATAAAAATAATTTGTAAAATTGATTTTATAATTTTATAAGGTAGCATATATCATGTAGATCTCAGATAAATTGTTGGTTAAATTTTTAAGAGGCTCGAAATAATTATTTGGGATTTAATGACTTTGCCGATTTGCGAAATAAAGAGAAAAGGAGGCAAATAATTGGAAAACGAATTAGGGTTAGGGTTTTTGTATTTTTTTCCAGGTTCAATAAATGCTAATGAATGTATAATAATTGTATAATTATTGGGGAAAATTTTAATTAGGGTTTTGTGTATTTATTTGTTACCCGATTTGAGTTTTAAAAGTATAAGGACTTGTTTTGTAATTTCTGAAACTTTGGGGTCTGATTTAAGCATGTTATTATATTTGTTATGATCTGAGAAAAATAAGTTGGGGGTAGAAAATGTCATTTTGATATTACTTATGTAAACCTTACTATTTATAGAAACCTGCTATTTATAGAAACCTGCTATTTATAGAAACCTGCTATATATAGAAACCTGCTATTTTTAGAAAGTCTATTTTTGGGAAGTTAATTATGGAAACTTATTAAATCAGGAAGTTATAAATTATGGAAAGTTAATTAAGGAAAGTCTATTTTTTGGAAACTTACTATAATTAGAAGCTGCTATTTTTTGAAAGTACCCAATATAACAAGAATACTAATCATGAAACATACTAAATCTGGAACAAAGTAAAAATTTTTTATCATGGAACGTACTAATCAAGAAATCATGCTAATTATAGAAAGTTACTAAAAATAGAAACTTACTAAAAATAGAAAGTTACAAAAAAATGGGAAGTAACCTTAATCATGAACAAGTAACTTATATATGTCCTTTAACATGTAGAAAATCCGCGATTAAGCAGGAGGTAGTTTCCATCTTTCTTATCCCTCTCTTTCCGTTACTGCTGGATATTAAGGTACGATATTCCTCCTTTCAAGTTAAGGACATTCTTCTCTTTTCATGATTCATCCCCAAAACAGCTATCATCCCATTTTATGTCTTTTTGCCATGTTCCTTTACATGTCTAATTTTCATGACCTTATTCTTTATTGCCCGAGCTATATATACGCATGACCATGATTTACATGAATTACCACCTAGTCATTAGGAGGGTACATTACCGTGACACATGAGGCACTGTGTCTACGTACACTTTCGCGTTGAGAGTGATTTCACGCGGCTTCCCTTTTCCATGTACCAGATATATTTCATGTTTTGGCCATTATTATTCAGGGCTTAATGGGTGCAATATCCAAGTTTTACCATGTTACACGTTCATGGATTTGGTGGTGTGTGCTCTACATCCCATCACATTGGAGTTGATCCCACCACCCTATTATTATAAGGAGGTCACCCATCTATTACAAGTAGAAGGAGCCCTCTATTATATGCAGTATTCACTAGACATTATTATTATGACATGTATGATTATATGAGCTCGTGGCATTCCTTATTTTAAGTTCCATACTAATCCATGAATAGTTTCTACAACTTTAAAACAATAAACTAAATGCACAATGAGTGATAACTTCAGCTAGAACCAACTTGAGCTTAAATTGCTTATGAAACTGAACTAAACCTAACAGATTCTAGTTACTACTAAATGAGTTTGCTTAAAACTAATTACACCTAATAGTGACCTTAAATCCTTTCAATATAAACCTTAAAATGATGATTTGAGTCAAAATAAAGGACCAAAGGAAACTTGGCAGTACTAACTCAAGTTAGTACTGCCTTGACCCAAACACCCCTTTAAATAACTACAGTTCATTTTTCAGCTTATATCTTTGAGATTCAATGCACAAACTAGTAATACCAGATAGTAATAAGCTAATGATAATCCTAATGAGCAGATTTAAGCAAACTAATAAGCCAGAACAATAAGCTAAAAGCTAAACTAATATTTTTGGTTTTTCAACTGTTTAAATAACTATTATATGAAACTAAGATTCTATACTAACAATCAAACATAATAAGTATCTAATAACTATATTAAGCATCAATAAGCTAATCTAAACAGGAATAAGCAAGCAATAAGCAATGATAGGCTGAAATTCAAAATTAAGCTACAAAAAGGAATTGAGAACTTACAAGAGCCTTTGCTCTAAACAAGGCTTATCAAAATGCTCTTGTGAGCTATCAACAAGCTCTAGCTTATCATAGATAAGCTAGTGAGGTCCTGGAAATCCTTCCATGTATGGTTTTCCTTCCAAAATTAAGCTGAGGTAATTTTGAGGGTGAATTTTTATGTCAATAAGCTCATTTAAGCTTTAAAAACTTAAATGAGAGTGTAGCTAGCTTATGAGTGAATTAGACAGCTTATTTAGCTTTAACAGGGTATAAAAGAGCTTTTTAGACCATTATGAATTTAAGTAAAAACAGGAATTAACAAGAGAATAATATGAAAACTAAACTTTTAATTGATATTTAAAACTGATTACAAGTTTAATAGAAGAAAATTACATTTAAATTGAAAAACAATAAGCTAAAGTTACATAAAATAAGTTATACTATACTAAAATTATCCTACTCCTAGATACTAGATGCTCCTTGTGAGTGAGTGAGGAGCTCTTTATATAGGCTGAGAGAGAAGCTTCTAGGTCTCATATGCTCCTCTTAATCGAAACCCTTCATTCCTTGCAATCATTAGATCTTCAGTCTTCACCGTTGGATCAATATGTGATCACACGGATTTCCAGCGTGGCATTCCATGTATCAGAGGCCTGTGCTTCTTTTTCATTGATTTTAGTGCAAAATTCTCATTTGGAGTGTGTTTCCTTGAGACTGTGTGTCATCCTCTTGAGTCATCTTGACCAATCAAAGCCCTTTGGTGACGTTTCGCTTGCCAGCGTGTAGCATAGTACTCGAATCTTTGTTCCACGCTCTTAATTGAATTTTACCCTTTGTTTTTTATGCATGGTAATTAATTAGGATGACGATGAACAGTAACAACAACTTTTCCCGCTTATTGTTTTTACTTTTATACGTTAATGTTTGACCCGGGGGTAAAGGTTGTTTGACTTGGGCTCGGGTACAAAAAAAGAATGGGCCACAGGTTATGATTGGGCTCGGGCTTATGATTTAAGGGATTTTGTTATAGAGGGTTAACGAGCGTTTGTCCCTTAATGGTTAAGGACTAACGGTGCTAGGGTTTTAAGGACTTATTGTGAATTTGGTTTAACATTAAGGCTCATTTGGGTATTTTGAAGGTTTTGTCTTTTTGTGAGTTGACCATTGTTGACCAAGGATGACTTTGTTGACTTGTTGGGAATCTTTCATTCAAGAAACTTGATAATTAACAAGATGAATATCAAGTTTAGGGGAGGATTGTTGGGAATTAAAGATTCCTTGATGCTGTTTGAATAAATGAAACAAGAGGGACTAAATCAACATAATGAAGATTCTACAAATAATGAAAGATTGTAGAAGATATGGTCAAAGATATAAAGATTATGATTGATAATCAAATGATTTAGTTTCTTATAATATTAAATGTGTTGAATAGGAAGGTTTAATACTTATGGAAAGTATTAATAAGTATTAAATATGATGAGTAGGTTACAAGGTTTATTAGGAAAGCATTTAAATGTATTAATGTATAATACTTAGGAAAGTATTAAATGTGTTGTAACCTACTAGGACTCCTTGTACTATAAAAGGAGGTCCTAGGGTGTAGAGAAAAGATATCAATCTCCACAAACACATCTATCTCTACACAATCATCATACACACCTTTTCATAGTTAGTAATCTGTAAACATCTTTGGCAGATTAATAGTAAAGTTTAGTTATTAAACATTGTTCTTCTTAGTATTATAAGCTAGTTTCCGCATAGCTTATAGTATTCATAGTCTTTGTTTCTCTTGTGGTTAGTGTGGAACTATTCCATATTGGCTACAACCCTTTACAAGCTAAAGGTTTAAGATCTATACGGTTTGGGACTCACAAGTGGTATCAGAGCTTGTAGAGAAACTCTGAGTAAGAAGAACCACAAAAACACATCTGATTCATAAACTCTTCAAATCCTATCAATGGAAGGATCAGGTAATGACAACCCTCCACCAACACCACCACCACCAACAACACCTCAAACAGCACCACAACAAGCCCCTCACACTGTATCAACCATCAAACTCCCTATTCTGAAGAAGGGAGAATATGACATTTGGGCAATAAAGATGGAGCATTACCTAGCACATACAGACTATCCTATATGGGAAGTCATTCAAAAGGGTAATGGTCCTGTAAGTGTCACTACTGATACTGATGGGGTAATAAGGGTTTTACCTCCAAGAACTGCTGAAGAGACTTTGGCTAGAGAAAGAGAAAGAAAAGCAAGGACTATCTTGCTTATGGCTTTACCAGAAGATCACCTAGCAAAGTTTCACAAAATGACAGATGCAAAAGACATGTGGGAAGCTATCAAATCTAGATTTGGTGGCAATGATGAATATAAGAAGATGCAGGAAGAACCCAAAGCAATGGTAAC
This sequence comes from Tanacetum coccineum, assembly GCA_026074375.1. NCBI lineage: Eukaryota > Viridiplantae > Streptophyta > Magnoliopsida > Asterales > Asteraceae > Tanacetum > Tanacetum coccineum. The sequence continues at coordinate 95,244 of BQNB010003744.1, forward strand.
AGTTGATGGTGAAAGTGTTGACTGGACTGCTCATGCAGAGGATGAGCAAGAAGATTTTGCTTTTATGGCCTATGGCAATTCAAGTTCAGACTCTGAGGTAATCTCTTGTTCAAAACAATGTGTTGAAAACTATGCTAAACTTAAAAAATTAACCTAAGGAAGTAACAAAAACAGTCAAACCTAGCTTTGAAAAGATTGAATCTGTTAATGCTAGGAATGAAACTATTAGGCAAGCAGAAAACCCTAGGAAAAACAATAAGAGTCCTAGAGGAAATAAAAGAAACTGGAATGGTATGATGACTCAGAAATTAGGTGAAAATTTTGAGTTTAACAATAAGGCTTGCTATGTATGTGGTAGTTTTGATCACCTGCACTATACCTGTAAACACAAGAGAAAGATTAATGATCAAAAACAGGTTAAACCAGTGTGGAACAACTCAAAGAGGGTGAATCACCAGAACTTTGGTAGATTTTCTCACCCCAATCCAAAAAGTAACATAGTTCCACAAGCAGTACTAACTAAGTCAGGCCTAGTATCACTTAATACTGCCAAATCAGTTAGTACTGCTCAACCTAGAAAAAAAATGAATAGGCTATGCCAACAACATACTCTTATTATAAAGCATATTCATCTGCTAAAAGACCCTTTAACAAGAAAACAACAAATCACAACAGATATTTCAACAAAAGAGTTAATACTGTTAAGAAAGCAGAGGTTAATACTATTAAGGCCTCAGCTAGCTGGGTTTGGAAACCAAAACATGAAGAATTAGACCATGTTTTCAAATCCAATAGTGCATCAAAGACCCTGACAAGATATGATTATGTTGATGCACTAGGCAGGTTTAAGTCTGTTCTGGATTGGGACTTCAAAAGACACTAACTTTCTTATTACAGGGCAATTCATAAAGAGAGTGTGATTGTGTATTACCGTGGTTTGTATTTTTGTGCTTTGTGGACTAACTTTTTGTAGGAAAAGCAAATAAAAGTGTTAGACGGAAAAGATAGTTGGCGTCGTTCATATTGTTGCTGCTGTATGTTTTGAGATATTATAGAAAACTAAGGTTTTTCACAAACTCTAAACAGAAGGTTCAAGAAACTTAAGGGGTTAAGAAGAAGGTTTATAATTTTTATCACAGCAGGTTAAAGAGTAGTATGCAGATGGTTTGTGTGTTTGAAAGTCACAGCAGGTTGTTGTGTACCTATCTGATTGGATTTACAAAAAGTGAACATGGGATTGGCTGCATAGTTATAATATTGATGGCGTAATCAGCAAGGGCAACACTTGAAAGTTTATGTCAATGGTCCTGATATGTAATAGTACTGCTAGTAACAAGTAACTAGGCCAGTTGGTTACTTAGTACTGCTAGTACAGAGAACTTAGTACTGGCTAGCAGTAGTGCTTAAAAGCAGTTGGGGATTTTTGGTGATTGTTGTCGTGCTTGTATAAAGTATTATGGTGACAAAAGGCTATTGGTAATGCTCATGGTTTTGTTGTTCAATGGAAGTGTTGTGGGTTTTGTAATTTTGATGCTGCTACAGCAGATAAACAACAATGATGAAGATACAGCAGGTGTAGTCTTCAACGGGTTGCTATGACAAGGATTAGTGACAATTTAGCAACTGAAAAAGAGTCGCTAAAAAGGTGTCGTCTGGATACTTATATGTTTTGTACTGCTCGTTGGTGGTTACTACTGACACATGACACAGTACTACTGGTGATCATAAATATTGGTGTTTTACTGATGTTAAAAAGTGTCTCAAAAGGTATGGGAGGAAGGAGCACTTTATACTGCCAAGGGGAAGAATTAGTACTGTTGGGTATGAAGTTAGTACTGCCAGCTTTATACTTAGTACTGCTTATGAGTACTTAGTACTGTTCTTCATACATTAGTACTGCCAGTTGTATGTTTATACTGCCAATGGCAGTTAATACTGCTAGCCTTATCTTTAAAGGTTAGTGCCTGCGCTTATTTTAAGGTTAGTGGTGCCAAGGAGACGTTAATACTGCCAGTATCATGTTAGTGCTGCCTAATCACTAAGGTTAATGCAAGCCAATGTATTTTTAATGCTCCAGTATTAAGTTTCTGCTGCTGGGGTAGAGAATTTTAAGCAGTTACTACGTGGTCCCACTTAAACCAATGTTTAGCTGCTCCTATATAGAGGGTATTAATACTGCCAGCTTTGATCAAACTGCTAGTATTAAAATGAGTTTGTACTGCTAGCATTGTGCGATATCAGATAAAACACACAGTTTGGTTCTCGGATAGTTTATTCTTAGCCTGATCTATGGACAGTGGTTTTGAGAATTGGCAAGCTACAAGGGATAGGAGAATTTTCAGGTGTTGGTTTCATTTCAACACAACAAATGGTAATCAATTTACCATATCTAACTAACACTAAGAATTGGCTATTCTAGTGCAAATGGCATCTGGTAAAGAATTCTCAAATCCGTTTATAGCTGATAGTTTGCTAAAAACTATATGGTTCTTAACTCACCATGCTTCACAGTTAAGAGTTAGCTAGTCTAAAGCAAACGGCTCTTGGTAAAGACTTCTCAAATCCATTGATGGCTGATAGTTTGCTCAAAACTATATGGTTATCAATTCACCATATTATTGCAATGAAGAATTGGCTATTCCGGGGTAAACGACAACCAGTAAAGAATCATCAAATCCGTTTATGGTTGGTAGTTTGTCAAAAACTATACATTTCTATGATTCACTTCAAAGTGATAAGGATATTTTTGACCTTATTGAATTGATGATTCTTTGTACTAATTTTCTTAAATGGTAACGAATTTTGAGAATATAAAAAACCACTTATCTGAAAATAAAAGAAAAGTTTGGTGAGGATGAAGCCAAATAGGGAGGATAGAATGATGTAGAAGTTACCTTCATTGATGAGACTTCAAATGATGCTAGAAACAAGAACAACAAGATTTTAAACAGCAATTAGAAGTGAAGAAGTGTTTGGATACATCCTCCTGGTGATCAAGAAGCTTACATTGAAGAAACTTGATGATTAACAAGTGAATATCAAGTTTAGGAGAGGATTGTTGGGAATCTTTCATTCAAGAAACTTGATGATTAACAAGATGAATATCAAGTTTAAGTGGAAAGGATGTGTAGGGATAAAATATTCTTTGATGCTGTTTGAATAAATGAAACAAGAGGGACTAAATCGACATAAAGAAGATTCTACAAATAATGGAAGATTGTAAAAGATATGGTCAAAGATATGAAGATCAGGATTGATATCTAAATGATTTAGTTTCCTTATAATATTAAATGTGTTTACAAGGAAGGTTGAATACTTATGAAAAGTATTAATAAGTATTAAATATGATGAGTAGGTTACAAGGCTTATTAGGAAAGTATTAATGTAGAATACATAGGAAAGTATTAAATGTGTTGTAACCTACTAGAACTCCTTGTACTATAAAAGGAGGTCCTAGGGTGTAGAGAAAATACATCAATCTCTACACAATCATCATATACACGTTTTACGCATAATCAAGTTAATGCTTCAAGGTGTAAACCCTATCACTATAAGAGTAAAACGTATTAATAATTGAACTGCAGACGTTTGGTTAATTGTTTTCTTCTTCTTAGTATAAACAACCTAGTTTTCCGCATAGTTTATGTATATTCCCAATCAAGATCATACCATGAGGTCGTCTTGGATTTATCCAATACAACTAAACCTTATATCAGCTAAGAAGTTAAAGATTTGTTCAGAAGGGATCTACAATTGAGGACCAAACGACGTCATGTCCATCCTCGTCGAAACGTTTAGTTTTCATACGTTACACGCGCAAGTCATTTTCTCGGTATATAAAAAAAATTAAAATAAAAGTAAAATTATGATTGTTTCAAAAGAAAGAAAAGAAGATAGCATCAATCCATCCTCTATTCCTATTTTTATATATATATATATATATATATATATAATATATATATATAATATGATATATTATATATAAAGGAAAATTTGGTTACACAACAAGGTCCAGTTATAAAATGTTGAAAACACGTTATTATTGTTACAACAAACAGTTTCTCTACAACAAAATCAGTATAATATCGCAAGCAACGACCTTCGTTTCAACAAGCTTGAATTCTTTATTGCGATCCACAGTTTAATCATCAATTTACAAGACATCTTTTTATATAGTTCGGTCAACGGTCACAGCAAGTATCAACTATACCCAATGTTGTAAAAATCGGCCTAGGCGGCCTTGTAATCGCCGATTCCAAGCTACTCGGCCATACACCTTGGAAAATAAGGCAAATCGGGTGAAAAATTGGTCTGGTCAATAATCAGTCAATAATCGGTCAAATCGGTCAAAAATCGTTTCAAAACGGGACCTAATCGAATCAACCGAAAGTCAAACATTTTTTACAAATGGTGACTTGACTTATAACTGTTAACTTTTATTAGCTAATCTATGTTTTAAACAATGTAACTTTGAACTCATTTAATTTTAGTGTATTTAAAGTGTTGTATCCATATCATACAAGTAACTTTGAAATTTATATATAAAATTTTCAAAACCGATTAATCGCGCCTAGATCGATTACAGACTATAGGGTGGTCGACCGCCCGACTAGCGACTCATGATTTTTGCAACATTGACTATACCCACTCATAGACTATGCAAACAAGTAACATACACATACGAAAGATTCGCCAATTGAAGTCACATAACACTCGGGGTCAAATCAATCTCTCAATGAGTCAAATGTCTTGAGGTAACTACGACCTTCGAGCACCACTTAAGTGAAAAAAATATACATTAACTCTCCTAGATTTTTAAATCCAAACAATGGCTAAAGAAAGCACAATCACTACACCGGTGAAGAATAAAAACTTTGAGGCAATGTTTACCTCAGACCAATAAGCCTTAGCTTCTTGATACCTTCCTAATTAACATACCGTGGATGTATAATGGTAGAAGGTATTCCCGCCAACAAAATTCATTCCGAGTCTTGTTTTCAGATACGTAGGACCTACTGCCCAAAAAGTTTCAGAACCAAGGTGAAATTATCATTTTGCCCCTATCCATCAAGGCTGCCATTTTCCAGAAATTTATCACTCTACTAAATTAAGTGTATCTCCTAAACTGTGTGTCCACAAAGGCTGAAACGACCGCGCCAAATCTAATTGTTGTTTCATACCTTTAACCTATAGTTTTACAAATTTATGTGTTGCTATATAAATATTTGGACTTATACTCATTCAAAAATCTAGTCTCAATTTTTGACTAGTTTTACCGTTTCGGCAATAACTCATTCGTCGAGTGTCGATATGACTCCATCCGAATTCCTACATATACTTCAGATGTTTCTCCACTCCTAGTATACTTTCCCTAGGTCTTTCATAGACCAAAATATTTTGAAACATACCCAACAAGCTGCTAATCAAAAGTTGTCCTTAAGAAATTATGGCAAATTTTTTGTGGCTTACGAAAATAAGCGTAATTTAAAATATATTGATGCCATCGATGCGAGCCCAATTGAGGTGATCAGCCCCTAAGATCTCTAACAGGTACCTATTACCTTAAAAGTTAATATACAAAAATATGGAGTTATACTCGTTTTCCCAAAAGTGTTCCAGATTTGACTAGTTTTAGTAAAACGGCGATATCTCACTCATCCAGAGGAGTTAAAGATTCGATCAACTCACCAGAATGTACTTTACACATATACCAACATATTTATTGGCTTTTTTCCAGATGCCAATATGACCAAAAATAATTTTAATCAATCCTACAACCTACTGGTTACAAAACTGCATAAAAAGCATTTTAAAAGTCCAACCAAACACCATTTAAATTCCTCCAAACTCCAATACAAAGCCATACCTAATGACTTAGCACTATTTTGAACACATAAACTCATGGGTTTCCAGAATCAAACATTTTAAGACTTACTAAGTAGAGGTCGATATAAGAGAATCAAAACGTAAACACACGTCCTTTATTCGAAAGCTCCAAATATAAACGTTTCCAAACGATGCATTACGCGGGAATAAGTTAATAACCGTTTTCCAAAACAATGAAGGGCTATGGGATGACATATAAAAGTCGCACTCCCATCAACCAAAAAATCTCAAAACGATAAATTTCAAAACAACATAGGCGATTCAAAATCAATAAAAAGAGCGTTCAAATTCAAAACCAATTAGTAAAATTTACAAGTGGGATCGAAAACTAAGTCGAGTCCCGAAATCAAAAGATAACAAAGTAAAGTCGAGAAAAAATCTCAAAGATAATCATATAACAGCGATGTTTTCATCATATATATCAAAATTGAATTATCATATCAGCATCAAAAGTCCTCCATAAAAATTAAACTCTTCGCGAAGTTGTAATATCAAAACAATATATAGCCATACACCATAAGGCGGAGTTCCGAATATAAATATATATAATAATATATATATATTATATATATATATATATATATATATATATATATATAAAATATAGTATAAATAATATTATATATATATATATATATATACCTCGCATAGCGTCGGAATTCCCTAGTGGTAAATAATTGTAGGATAAAATAGTTTATAGGTTATAAAAAAAAGTTAGATGGTTTGGAGATTAAACATAATTTTTTTTAAACCCGGTTCGACCCAACATGTTTTAACCGTATTTATAAGCTACGAAAGAAATGTCAAAATACAAATCATTACCAATCACACTACGTTTAATGTCATTAAATCCGCCGGACCAAGAATTTTTGTCAAGTCATCAAATTTTAACCATCATATTTTAATTCAAGGATTATTAGTTTCTAAGCTGGTAACATTAGTTTCCATACTTTGTACAGTTCCTATGTTTTTTGTCACACATTTAATGTCAAGATTCTTAGTTTTCAAGACTTGTACATTTAGTTTACAAGGCTTGTACATTTTTTAACTTTCAACATCCTATTCTTTTCAAGAATGGGTGAAAAATGCTTTATAATGTAGTATAGAAGTATAGATATAGATAGATAAGACTTGAGCCCATGACTAATCCCACAACTAAGGATCCAGCTAATGGAGATTAATGAAAATATAATCATGCCAAAAATATAACACGTCTAAAATAAACATACTAAAATATGACACGCCTAGAATAATTATGTATAGACTAATAACTTGTGCATGACAAATGAAAATCATTGTTAGGAATTAAGGGCTTCTACAAAGTTTATACTGCTAGTTCAACTTAGTACTGCCAAGAGAATACTTAGTAATAGTAACTTATAGTACTGCCCAGACAAATTGTTAGTACTGCTGTTTTATATGGGGTACAATTAGGATTAGTACTGTTAGTTATATAGTTAGTACTGCTAAAGTGATATGCATGAGTTATATTAGGAATAGATATGCATGATCACTTGACGTGTTTTGTAAGCCCATTAGGGTTTCCTTAGTGTATAAAAGGAACCCTACGGCATTGATCTAGATATTAGGTTTTCATATTAGTATTCATAGCTTGTATAACAATCATAGTTAGTATTCAATATATTGAAAGTTTAATAAAGATCTTGTTTTTACTATTTCATTGTTCTTCTTAGTATTGCTAACTAGATTCCGCATAGTTTATGATATTCTCAATCTTAGTTTCTGCTATAGTTGTCTTGGATCTATCCAATATAACTAAGCTTTAACAAGCTAAGTAAGATCTATTCAAAAGGGATTAACAAGTAGTATCAATAGCTTGTTTGAGAAATCTGATAGAATACATCTATATCTACACAAGATCTCATAATCAAAGAAAAGATGGAATCACAGTCAGAAACTACCCAAACAGTGTCTGCACTAAAGCATTTAGTACTCAAAACAGGAGACTATGATCTCTAGAGCATGAGAATGGAGCAATATCTTACTCACATTGATTATGCTCTTTGGGAGGTTATTATGAATGGTTATGCACCTGCTATTGCATCAGCTAGTACCGAAGGTCCCATTCCTCCTAAAATTGCTGAACAAAAGCTAGCAAGAAAGAATGAATTAAAAGCTAAAAGTACTCTGTTGTTGGCTATTCTTGATGAGCACCTATTGAAGTTTCATGGATCAAGGATGCAAAGACCCTTTATGGGAAGTCAATTAATCCAGTTTTGAGCAACAAAAGAATCAAAGAAAAGTTGTGCCCCAAAAAACCATTCTGAAGCAGCATTATGAGAATTTTACTACATCAAGATTTAAAGGACTGGATAAAACCTATGATAGGTGTCAGAAGCTCATCAGCCAATTGGAAATTCATGGTGAAGTTATTCACCGGCAAGATGCCAATCTGAAGTTGCTTTGGGAAATTCTAAACCATCAGCTTAAGAACAATATTGCCTTAATCATGAGAAACAAAACTGATCTAGACACATTGAGTATGGATGATTTGTACAACAATTTGAAGGTGTATGAAGCTAAGATTAAAGGCCAATCAAGCTCAAGCTTAAACTCTCAAAATGTGGCTTTTGTATCTTCAAAAAACACTAGCAGTACTAATAGAAGTAGTTAATACTGCACATGGAAGTTTATCTACTGGCTAGTTCACAGTGATAAGCTTCTTGCTCAACTTATGATGATGAGTCATGTTTTCCTTTTTTGTTAATCAATCTAATAGTCTACAATTAGACAATGAAGATCTGGAGCAGATTGATACTGATGATCTTGAAGAGATGGATCTCAAATGGCAGGTGGCCATGCTTACCATGAGAGTGAAGAGATTCTTAAATAAGACATGAAGGAATCTAAATTTCAATGACAAAGAAACTGTTAACTTTGATAAGATAAAGTTGAATGTGATTACAACACCATAGGATAGCGGTCTACGTTTGCAAGAGAATGCACGCAACCCAACGAATCATGGGAATAGAAATGGAGATAATACAAGAAGGGTTGTACCTGTGGAGACTCCTGCTAATGCCTTGGTTGTTACTGATGGGATGGGTTATGATTGGAGCTATCAAGCTGAAGAAGGACCCACAAACTTTGCTCTAATGGCCCATTTGTCTTCAGGTTCATCCAGTTCATCAAGCTTAAATACAGAGGTACAAAATTGTTCTAAAAGAAGTTAGAATCTTATCATTCTTCAAAAATAGTTTTGATCAACAACGTAAGTTCTCATAAAGCTAATCTAGAAATAATAGCTTATCAATTAGGCTTAGAATCATTAGAAGCTAGAATTGTTGTTCATAAAAAAATGAAGTTGTTTATGAGGAAGACATTGCATTTTTGAAATATGATGTTAAGGTAAGAGATAATTCTATCACAAAGCTTAAAAATCAGTTAGCAGAGGCTTTAAGAGAAAAAGATGATTTAAAACTAAAATTAGAAAAGTTTGAAACATCATCTATGAAGCTAACTAAACTGATAAACAGTCAAATAAGTGTTAATAACAAGTCTGGTGTTGGTTTTGATAGTCAAATGAATGAAAATGAATTGCATGATTGTCACATGAATAAAAGTGAAGTAAGAGAAAAAGATGATTTAAAACTAAAATTAGAAAAGTTTGAAACATCATCTATGAAGCTAACTAAACTGATAAACAGTCAAATAAGTGTTAATAACAAGTCTGGTGTTGGTTTTGACAGTCAAATGAATGAAAATGAATTGCATGATTGTCATCTGAATAAAAGTGAAGTGTTTGAAAGTGCATCTGATAGTAGTGTGAATGAGATTGAAGAGGAAAATAATCAAGTAAATGTCAGGTTTAAGAAAGTTGAGGGATAAGCATAGCAAAATCCCCTCCCTACACAGGGAACTACAATTCCCTCAAGAACCTAACTGTATACTTAGCTGGATTTAATGATTATGACTATAAAGACTAATGTGAGTTAAAACTATCTCTAGTGTGTCTAATTGAATCAACTGCATCTAAGTCTAGTAAGGATATTTGGAACAACCTAAAGATGTTAGGCCCAGTGCTCCTATCATTGAAGAGTGGGAGTCTGATAGTGATGATGATTATAGTGATAATGATAGTGTGTTTAGACCTAAATCTGATCAGACAAAACCAAAGTTTACTAAAATCAATTTTGTCAAATCTGATGAGAATGTGAAAACTGTTAATAAGGAAAACACAAATAGGCAAGTAGAGTATCCTAAGAAAAGTCAAAGTCCTAGGGATAATAGAAGAAACTTGAATGGGATGATGACTCAGAAACTAGGAAATGGTATTGAGTTTATAAAGAAAGATTGTTTTATACGTGGGAGTCTCAACCATTTAATCAAAGACTATGACTTTTATGAAAATAAAATGGTAGAAAAACTAGTGTTGAATAATAAGGGAAGGGTTACTGGTCAAAGGGAAATTAGACTAGTATAGAACAATGCTCAGAGGGTGAACCACCAAAATAAATTAATTCACCCACATCCTAAAAGGAATTTTGTTCCAACAGCAGTTGCAACAAAGTCAGAACAAGTGCCAATTAGTGCTGCCAAGCAAAGCTCTCCAAGAGCAGTAACATCAATTAGTACTGCCAGGCCTGTTAATATTGCTGCCCCTAAATCAAAAGTGAATGATGCATTACCCACAACATATTCTTATTTTAAAGCACATTCACTAGTAAGAAGGGCTTTTAACCAAAAATCAGCAGCTAAAACCAATAATTTTAATGAAAAAGTTAATACTGCTAGGGTTAACAATGTAACTACTGCTGGGCCAAAAGCAGTAGTTAGTGCTGCTGTAAGAAATGGAGAAAATGCTGTTAAGTCCTCAGCATGCTGGATTTGGAGACCAACAAGAAATGTTATTGACCATAACTCCAAAGACAATGGATCATACATGCTTAAAAGATTTGACTATGTTGATCTACAAGGCAGACTCAAGTCAGTAATGGCTTGTGTCTCCAAGAGAAACTAATTCTCTTATTTTGAGTGCAGGGTAATCCACAATATACTTTACAGGATCAAGGGATTTTTGATAGTGGATGCTCTAGGCATATGACTGGAAACAAGTCCTTTCTTACAGATTATCAAGAGATTGATGGTGGATTTGTTGCATTTGGAGGAAGTCCTAAAGGAGGTAAAATTACTAGAAAAGGTAAAATTAGGACTGGGAAATTAGACTTTGAAGATGTATACTTTGTAAAGGAACTTAAGTTTAATCTTTTCTCTATCTCACAAATGTGTGACAAGAAAAACAGTGTTCTTTTCACTGAGACTGAATGTCTTGTTCTATCTCCTGACTTTAAGCTACTTGATGAAAGTCAAGTTTTGCTTAAAGTTCCCAGACAGAACAACATGTACAGTTTTGATCTAAAGAATGTTGTTCCTTCAGGAGGTTTGACTTGTTTATTTGTAAAGGCTATAATAGATGAGTCTAATTTATGGCATAAGAGGCTTGGTCATATAAACTTTAAAACTATGAACAAACTTGTGAGGGGAAACCTTGTAAGAGGTTTTCCTTCAAAGCTTTTTGAAAATGACCATACTTGTGTTGCTTGTCAGAAGGGAAAGCAACACAAAGTCTCATGTAAGACAAAGACCGTGAGCTCTATTTGCAAACCTTTACAGTTATTACACATGGATTTTTTTGGCCCAGTTTCTGTGAGGAGTATAAATAAAAAGACTTACTGCCTGCGTTGTCACTGATGAACTTTGTAGATTCAGTTGGGTTTTCTTGTTGGCCACTAAGGATGAGACTCTTGATGATCCTTAAGAACTTCAAAACTGGCATAGGAAAACCAAATCGTGCACTCGGCTTCGCGCGCGCTCTCTCACAATCAGGATGTACAATGGAACCGAATTCAAGAATAGGATTATGAATGAGTTCTGTGAAATGAAGGGTATTATTTAGTGTTGCTAGGACTCCTCAGCAAAATGGTGTTACTGAAATAAAAAATAGGACACTAATAAAGGCAGCTAGGACTATGCTAGCAGATTCCAAATTGCCAACTACCTTTTGGGCTGAAGCAGTTAATACTGCTTGTTATGTCCAAAATAGGGTTTTTTTGTGTTGTTATCAAGCCTCTAACAAGACCCCTTATGAACTTTTTCTTCGCGTAGAAAACCAGCCATTAAGCTTTTGAGACCTTGGGTGTCCTTGGTTATATCCTAAATACCTTAGATCCCCCCTAGGCAAATTTGATGGAAAGTCTGAAGATGGATTCTTTATAGGATACTTTATCAATAGTAAAACATTTAGAGTATTCAACACTAGAACCAGATTTGTAGAGGAGAACCTACACATAAATTTTCTTAAAAACAAACCAAATGTTGCAGGAACTGGACCTAACTGGATGTTTGATATTGATACTCTAACCATGTCTATGAATTATCAACTAGTTTTTGCAGGGAATCAAACTAATGGTAATTGATGTGTGCTAAAACACACATCATTTATATCCCAGAAAACACTATTAATTGGACTAATAACATGAAATATGATAAATATAATTACAAATATGTTTGGTTTGTGTTTTTATGTCTTTGCAGTATAAGGGATTGAAAATAAAGCAAAAATGGTGACTTTCGGTTAAGATTTGAAGACGTTTACGCGTTTTTCGATATCAAGACAAAGTCGTTTATATTTCCCGAGCATGCCATTGGAAAGAGTAGGAAGATTCGATTCTGACGGTGCCTTCATCTTTTATTGGGCTAGCCCGACACCATTTATTTGGGTCGGACCGACCCATATTTATATTGAGTTTACATGACTTCAGCCCAACAAGCCCAGCTTAAATCAGCCCAGCAAACATAAGATTAAATCATTTTGAATCCCTGAATTAGATGTGTAGAACTCGGCCCAATATCTAAAGCTCACTCGGCCCATCAGATAGAAATGAAGCCAAGGCCCAGCAAGGAGTCTAAGATGAATAAAGCCCACACTACTGCTTAGACTAAATGGAGAATGGATATAAAAAAAGATTATCAGCAGCAGAGATCGTATGGGGATCTTATCTTCATTTTTTTTTTCGTTTCACTTTACTTCGTAGTGTAGGATAGATTTAGTTTAGGCAGATGATAAATTAGATTAGGTAATGACTTCTTTAATGTATTTTCATTTTCAGAACTACGTAATAGTTAGGAATTTAATTTGGTATCTCTCTGTTTGATTTGTCGTGTAGGATTTCTGAATATTTTTGTGAGTTAATGTTGCGAACGAGCTTAAGTATTACAGGTTAGTTTGTTTGTCGATTGTTTTTTATTTCCTCTCTCTCTGATCTATCGCAGCTTATTAACAAAATAAGCTATGCTTATTTTGTTTGTCTATCCTTCGAGTAGTTTATTGTAGATTGAAACTCCTTAGCTTATCTTGGTTGTTTCTCGATTTGAAAGTTTCATAAGGGTGCCTGCGATGAGTATTAGTGAACAGGTAGTTTGGAATTGGATTGGATTTGTTTTGATTTTTAGCTTAGTTTGTTTCGGTTTCAGGGAGTGTGCTTATGGTTTATTAGAATTGTGCTTATTTTGGTGGTTTATAGATAGAGATTGAATTAGTAGTATAGCTTGAGTTGTATAGCCTGGTTTTGATTTGGTTCGGTTTGTAGCTTATTCGAGTATATGGCTTATTGTTTCGGATATTGTTTCAAATAGAAAGTGTTATTAGGTTAGCTTATTGACTTATCTCTTCTAGTTTTGGTATTTGCTTAAATCCATTCTCAGCTTATTTGGTTTTAAATTGAATCGCTAGGTTAGCTTAAATTTAGATCCGTTTTGTTCTAAACCTATTTAGCCAATTAGGTGTTCGGATTATATTAGTATCATTTAGCATATTGTTTCGGCTTATCTTTGCTTGTTTTGAGATAGTGGAATCGATTCAACGCATGAGGCGAGGAGCTTACGGATTGTACAAGCTAACTTATTATTTAAGTTTATAGCTTAGTTAGATTTTACTAGCTTTTTAGGGTATAAAGTTTAAAAACTTTATAATCTAAGTAGTAAAATAAAGTCTAATAAAGAAATAAACTTAGCATTAAGTCTAGTTTATAAAATCGGGTGGTTACATTCGTATCGGTTTCGTCATTCGGGTTCTACTTACTTTTCCCTATTTCTTAATTAGTAGTTTTACTTTATTTAGCTTAATATGGATTTTTCATTATTGTTTTATGCTTTATTGTTACGTTTAGTTGCCAGTATAGCGAGTGAGTTGTTTTGTTATATGTTTGTAGAGGAAGTTGGTGAATCGTGATTAAGATGTGGAATTTAATAAGTGGCTAGTGATTATAATTTGCATAAGTAATTTCAGTTAGTGTTTTACTCGTAGTCGTTACGGGCCAAAAGCCATAGATTATGTAGGCATCATAAACTAGTAATTAATTATCTCGATTTAAAAGTTGTTTTCAATAGTTAAAAGGCTCAACGTTTTGAGGAATCGGATTATATTAGGCCGGATATAATCGTCATTAAGATCTAAAACTTCACACTTAAGAATCTATTCACTTTTACTTGATAAGCATATTTTTCTTTATATATTTTTCATCTTATTAGCTTGCTTGTTAATTAGTGTAATCTAGTTTATCGCTATCTCTAGTTTTAATTAAAAACAAAAAATTAAAAGATATTCAAGCATTAAATTGGGAACACTTTCGTGGATTTCAAATTCATCTCTCGTTGGGACACGACATCCGGAGGATCTATTATTACTTTTACTAAAGTAATTTTTATCCAACGTAATTACTATATTATATTACTCAACTAGTCGTTTATCGACGAATCAAAATGGCGCCACTGCCGGGGGGAGGTGTAGCGATTTTTACGAAATTGTTCATGTTCGAGCCTAGAAGATCCTTTCCACGTGAAAGTTTTCGTTTTATTTTATATAAAAATACAAAAATATTTTACATTTCTATTCTTATTTTCTTTTAATATTAAAAATAACCGTTTGTTAATTGTCGTTTTGGCTCATCTTTAGTCACTAACTATAAGAGAGGTATAAGGAGGGTCGATCCTACGGACTTTGACCCGAAAGGAGAAGGTTTTTAAAACGCTTCGCGCTTACCCGCTCCTCCGCTTCTTTGTGCGTTTTCTAGAGAGCTACCGCGCATTATTGACTTTCGGTTACCAAAAATATTTTTCTTAATTTTTAATTATTTCTTATGTTTTATTTGAAAAATCTATAAATATTCTTCTTTATCCTCTTATTCGTTTAATTCTTATTCTCTTAACCTTCTTATCCGTTAATTCTTCAAAAATGTCTTGGTTTTCAAGATGCTCGTGGTGTGGAGGTCCATTTAACGGTGGAAATTGTTGGCATTGTACCAATGTGAGTTTCGAAGATGAGCCCGTCTATGACTATTCTTATAATCAAACTCTTGATATTTCTAACCCACATTCACAACCCCTAACATCTTTGTTAAACCAATTTCATTGTTTTCATTGTAAAGATCCGTTAGAAGATGGTGTACATTGTCAACGGTGTACATGTGTGAGGTGTGGACATTATCTTGGAGATGGATTTTGTTCATTTTGCAATTCTGAAGCTGGAAATTCATTCGTTAATGATACAAATCCGAATTCTTTCAATGATCCGCCAAATTTTTCCGACTACCCTCCACAACCCCAATACGAATCATAGTCGTGCGAGTTATATGGAAACGATTCTCATTATGGTTATGATTGTCCACCACGGTTCTCGCTTGTCTATGAGCAGGAACCCAAAGTTCATCAAAACTTTGGTGATAATTATTATCCACAAAATTCACCGAGTTTTCCACAACAATATCTTAATTGTGAAAACTGTGAGGGTCCTCATGAAAGTTTTCAATGTCAACCAATGAATCAAAACCACTTTGAGCATAATTCTAACTATTCCGGTTTTGACCAACCCCCACAGCATTTTATAAATCATCAAGAAGACCTTAATCAGCAAGGGATAACTGATGTGCACGATAGATGGGATAAATTAGAAGAGTCGCATAATGAACTTCTCAACACGATACAATCATTTTGTGAAAAGTTTCTTCAACAAAAGCAGGCGGCTAGCATCGATCAATCACCTCTTCAAGAAAGGAGTATCCAAGAAATGGAGGATCTGAAGCAACATTATTTAGATGAAATGTTAAGTTTAAGTAGTGACTTACATATTAAAGATTATGTACACTATTTAATATAGGGAATATTTAGAGAATTCGTCTAATGCAATCACACCCGTCTTACCGACCGAGGAATCCGATAACTCTCTAAGTATGGGGGACGAGCATCTTAGCACTATTCCGGAAATGGAATCGGACAAAATAATAAAGTCTAGTGTTGAGAACCTTGTCCCAATCCCAAGTGAGTCCAAGGGTATTTCTGACGATACGTGTGATGTGCCTTTTTGTGATAATTCTCCTCCTCTTGAAGTTTTAAACGATCACTTTGAGATTTTCTCCAATTTTAATAATGATTGTACTTCAAGTGATGAAGATTCTTTTGAGGACATCGATTACGTTGAGGCATCACCTCCCGATTCTGAATAGTTTAGAGGAGGAGAAGGACGATATACTTCATGAGAAATTATTGAATATCAATCTTCTTATTGCTTGTGATTCACCTTCGAGTGATGATTTCTCTCCCATTAGTATTTTTGAGGAAAAATCCATGACTTTCTCTAACCTCTTTTTGATTCAAATGATGATTTTACCTCTAGTGCTAACGAGTCACTATCCGATGAGGACGTTCCGAAAGATGTTAAGATTTACTCGAACCCTCTTTTTGAATTCGACGACGAATATATCTCTAGTGACGTAAATCCTCTTTTTGATGAGGTGTTAGAGGACATCGAGTGCCATGATTCTTATGATTTCAACCTTGATGAGTCGACTTTCCTAGTCACACCTCTTTTCGATTCTAATGAAGATGAGTGTCTCGCCCCAAGTGACGTCATTGAGCTTCTTCTTCACCGAGATCCATCTACTCCTACGATAAGTGTTGTTTCCATTCTCGAGGGGTTCACCGATGAACCGCCTCTCGAAGAGAATGATGATTTATTCGATTTGGAATCTAAAGAGAATGAATGGAAGAAGATTTTGTACGATGCTCCAATTGATGATTTGATGAACGAGGATAAAGTTTTTGACCCTGGGATTTGGGAGATAATTTTTTCTCCAAAATATGTGAAATTACCCTTTGAAGATCGCCATTATCTTTCCCTCACATATGTTATCCGAAATTTTCTTCCTTATTTCACCTATTCGGTGGATTCTTTTCTTCTCTCCTCCGGGAGTGAAGACACCATTTTTGACCCTAGCATTCCCATTTTTAGTCTTGAGCCGGTGGTATCTCATCGGAGTGGAACTTTCATGTGCTTCAATGTTTATCTAAACATCTTGAATGAAAGTCCGAT